>JAUMJL010001446.1:0-70833 GCA_033558185.1 Dromococcyx pavoninus | reverse complement strand
ATTGAGGAACCCCCAAAAAGGGCTCAGGAACCAAAAAATGGATTAAGGAACCCCAAAATGGATTGAGGAACCAAAAATTGGCTGAGGAATCCAAAAATGGCCCGAAGAAGCCAAAAATAAATTGAGGAAACAAAAAATAGGCTGAGGAACCCCAAAATGGATTGAGGAACCCAAAACCGGATTGAGTAACCCAAAAATGGGCTCATGAAACCAAAAATGGATCGAGGAACCCAAAAATGGGCTCAGGAACCCAAAAATTGCCTGAAGAATCCAAAAATGGATTGAAGAACTCGAAAAAGAATTGAGGAAAGAAAAAATGGCCTCAGGAACCAAAGAATGGATTGAGGAACCCCAAAACAATCTCAGGGACTTAAAAATGGATTAAGGAACCAAAAAATGGATTGAGGAACTCAAAAATGGGCTGAGGAACCAATAAATGGATTGAGGAACCAAAAAATGGGCTCAGGAACCCCAAAACGGATTGAGGAAACCAAAAATGGGCTGAGGATACCAAAAATGGGCTGAATAACCCAAAAATGGATTGAGAAACCCAAAAATGGCCTGAAGAACCAAAAAAAATGTATTGAGGAAACAAAAAATTGGGTGCGGAACCAAAAAAATGGATTAAGGAACCCAAAAATGGGATGAGGAAACAGAAAAAAGGATTGAGGAACCCAAAATGGATTGAGAAACCCGAAAAATTGCTCAGGAAACCATTTTTTGGTTCCTCAATCCATTTTGGGGTTCCTGAGCCCATTTTGGGGATTCCTCAATCCATTTTTGGATTCATGTGTCCATTTTTGGAGTCCTCAGGCAATTTTTGAGTTCCTGAGACCATTCTTGTGTTCCTGTGCCATTTTTGGGTTCCTCAATCCATTTTTGGTTTCCTCAATCCATTTTTGGCCTCTTCATTCCATTTTTTTTTCTTCAGCACATTTTTACGTTCCTCAGCACATTTTTTTGATTCCTCAATCCATTTTTGGTTTCCTTAATCTATTTTTTGGTTCCTCAGCCCATTTTTGGATTTCTCAATCCATTTTTTGGTTCCTTAAACCATTTTGGGGTTCTTGAGCCCATTTTGGGGTTCCTCAATCCATTTTTTGATTTCTCAGACCATTTTTGGTTTCCGCGATCCATTTTCTATTTCCTCAATCCATTTTTGGGTTCCTCACCCCATTTTTGAGTTCTTCAGCCCTTTTTTAGGTTCCTCAAACCATGTTTGGGTTCCTGAGACCATTTTTGGGTTTCTGAGACCATTTGGGGGTTCTTCAATCCATTTTTGGTTTCTTCATTACATGAGGAATCCAAAAATGGATTTAGGAAACCAAAAAAGGGCTGCGGAATCCAAAAATGGGCTGCTGAATGCAAAAATGGGCTGAGGAACTAAAAAATGGAATGAGGATTCAAAAATGGGCTAAAAATGGATTGCGGGATAGCCGTTTTCCTGTATCAGACAGACCCCGGCATTTTACAGTCGTGCGGAAGAGCTGGGACAGAGACGGGCAGAAGATAGCAGAGAAGGTACGGCTCCGAGACAAGAAGCAGTTTGGTAGGCGTACCTGTGTGTGATGAACATATGCCTGATGAATATATTGGCAAGGAACTGATTTCAGATCCAATAGTACACAGAGAGGCATATCTACGGCTACCCCGCAAGCTCCTTCGGCCGTGGAGTTTGAAACCTCCGCAGAGAGAGCCTGTGCGCTCTTGTTTAGTCGAAGAAGCTTCGCGCGCATTCCCGGGCATTTTCAGCAGACTCCGGCTCCACAGGTTCTTTCCACTAAGAGGTAAAGCTGTCTGCGAACTGCTAAGACTAAACCGTGTAGCTGTCAAAAGTTTACTTCGTGCCCCATTCCAAAGTCACAGAAAAGGAGTCGGTCTGTTCCTTCCCTCCGACAGCAGCAGTCATTTAAATCTTCATCCATCTCAGCTGTAAGGAGCCGCATCACTGTAAAACGCTTAGCTGTTGTTCAGAAAAGAAACCTGTCAGACGAGAAATGTTTCGCCTTGCAAGACCATCCTCTGCCTTCGTCTGCGCAGCGCAAGTAATCAAACGAACTGGTAATAGTCCAGTGAGGAGCGATTCGTATTTTCAAGTGCTTCCCAGCAGACTCGGGATGCACGGAAACTTTACCTCGAGAGATATGTCTCTCTGTGTACTGTTAGATCTGAAATCGGTTCCTTGCCAATATATTCATCAGGCATCTATTCATCACGCACAGGTACGCCTTCCAGTCTGCTTCATGTCTCGGAGGCGTACCTTCTCTGCTATCTTCCGGCCGTCTCTCTCCTAGCTCTTCCGCACGACTGTAAAACGCCGGGGTCTCTCTGTTTCAGGAAAAGGGCTACCCCGCAAGCTCTTTCGGCCGCGGAGTTTGAAACCTCCGGAGAGAGAGCCTGTGCGCTCTTGCTTAGTCGAAGAAGCTTCGCGCGCATTCCCGGGCATTCTCAGCAGACTCCGGCTCCACAGGTTCTTTCCACTAAGAGGTAAAGCTGTCTGCGAACTGCTAAGACTACAACGTGTTGCTGTCAAAAGTTTTCTTCGTGTCCCCGTTCCAAAGTCACAGAAAAGAAGTGGGTCTGTTCCTTCCCTCCGACAACAGCAGTCATTTAAATCTTCATCCATCTCAGCTGTAAGGAGCCGCATCACTGTAAAACGCTTAGCTGTTGCTCAGAAAAGAAACCTGTCAGACGAGAAATGTTTCGCCTTGCAAGATCATCCTCTGCCTTCGTCTGCGCAGCGCAAGTAATCAAACGAACTGGTAATAGTCCAGTGAGGAGCGATTCGTATTTTCAAGGACTTCCCAGCAGACTCGGGAAGCACGGAAGCTTTACCTCGAGAGATATGTCTCTCTGTGTACTGTTAGGTCTGAAATCGGTTCCTTGCCAATATATTCATCAGGCATCTGTTCATCACGCACATGTACGCCTTCCAGTCTGCTTCTTGTCTCGGAGCCGTACCTTCTCTGCTATCTTCTGCCTGTCTCTGTCCCAGCTCTTCCGCACGACTGTATAACGCCGGGGTCTGTCTGATTCAGGAAAACGGCTACCCCGCAAGCTCTTTCGGCCGCGGAGTTTGAAACCTCCGGAGAGAGTGCCTGTGCGCTCTTGCTTAGTCGAAGAAGCTTCGCGCGCATTCCTGGGCATTTCTTTTCTGAGCAACAGCGAGGCGTTTTACAGTGATGCGGCTGCTTACAGCTGAGATGGATGAAGATTTAAATGACTGCTGCTGTCGGAGGGAAGGAACAGACCGACTCCTTTTCTGTGACTTTGGAACCGGCTGTAAAAGGGGCTCCGTTAGGAGGGACATGAGTGTAATTACACAGGAGTGTCATAGGGGCTCTAGAAACGGCTCCATGGGAGAGACTAAGAGCGAGATAGGGACTCAAGAGAGGGTCCCATATGCGCGAGTTAGCACAGGGATAGGAACTTTATAGGGGTTCCACTGGGGCGACACAGGGCGCGATAGGGGCTCAATAGAGGGTGGCATAAGGTGTACGGAGGGTTCGACAGGTGCTCTTCGGAGGGCTTTATGGCGGGATCATAAGGGGAGCGATATGGGCTCTCTAGGAGGCAGCAGAAGTGCGACTGAGTGTGCCGTAGATGCTGTACAAGAGGCTCCATAGGAGGAAGATAGGGAGCAAGAAACGGGCTCTATAGAGGGCTGCATAGTGGAGAGAAAGATAGAGATAGCGGCTCGATAGCAGGGAATTCTTGGCGCTGATAGAAGATCTAGCGGGAGTTCCGTGGAGGAGAGAGCAAGAGCAAGATAAGGACTATGTATAAGACCCCACAGCGAGGACTTGACGGGCACGATAGGGGCGTGTGTAGAGGGGAGAGAGAGGGCGTATTAGGGTCTCTAGGGGTGCCCCTTGCGGGATAGAGAGGGCGTGATAAGTGCTCTACAAGGGGGCACGATATCAGGAACTTAGGGGGCGCTCGAGGGGCTCTATAGAGGGCTCTATAGGCACATTACAGGAAGCGATAGGGGCTGTTTAATGGGTTCCGTAGGGACGGTGAAGGGAGCTCTATAGAGTGCTGCCTACGGGAGACAATAAGCGAGATAAGGTCTCTAGAGAGGGCTCCACGTGTGGGACTTATTAGCCGTGATAGGAGATCTACAGGGGTTTCCATGGGGGCGACGTAGGGTATGATAGGGGCTCCATAGGTGGGATATAGGGAGCCCGAAACGGGTTCTATACAGGGCTCCTTTGGCGAAACAGAGCAAGATAGGGGCTCTGGAGGGGGCGCCATAACCCCACTGCAGGGCGCGGTAATGGTCGTAGAAGGGACTCCGTAAGAGGGATGCAGGGACAGTGAAAACACCTCTCTAGAAGACTCCATAGGGGAGAAAAAGAGCGAGATAGCAAACTCTATATTCGGCACTTATTGGCCATTATGGGAGCTCTCCGTAGGTCGCACGCTAAGCGCAACAGAGGGTGCGATAAGGGCTGTTAAAGGGGCTCCATAGGAGGGACATTGAGAGCGTGATAGGGACTCTAGAGACAGGTCCGTAGGGGAGAGAGAGAGAGAGATCGGGGCTCTAGATGTGGCGCCGTATGCCAACTTCAGGGCACGATAACGCCCGTAGAAGGGACTCCATACGAAGGACAGAGGAAGAGTGATAGCACCTCTCTAGAAGGCACCATAGGAGAGAGAAAGTGTGAAAGAGGGGCTCTAGAGGGGGTTCCATAGGCGAAACATATCGGCTGGGATGGGAGCTCTGTATGGGGTTCCACGAGGGTGAAAAAAAGGCGTGATGTGAGCTGAATAGCGGGCAACATATGAGTTAGAGAGGGGTCGATACGTGCTCTGCAAGTGACTCCACAGCGAGATCATAAGGGAAGAGATAAGGGCTCTCTAGGGGGCACCAGAAGTGCGACTGAGTGTTCCAAAGAGTCTACCCCTGCGGCTCGATAGGAGGAAGAAAAGGAGCAAGAAATGGGCTCGACAGAGGGCTGCAGAGTGAAGAGAAAATTGGGTTGAGGAAACCAACAATGGGCTCAGAGAACCAAAAATATATTGAGGAACCCAAAAATGGAGGGAGGAACCAAAAAATGGGCTCAGGAACCCAAAAATGGAGTGAGGAATCAAAGAAATGGGCTCAAGAATTCAAAAATGGATTGAGGAATCCAAAAATGGATTGAGGAACCCCCAAAAAGGGCTCAGGAACCAAAAAATGGATTAAGGAACCCCAAAATGGATTGAGGAACCAAAAATTGGCTGAGGAATCCAAAAATGGCCCGAAGAAGCCAAAAATAAATTGAGGAAACAAAAAATAGGCTGAGGAACCCCAAAATGGATTGAGGAACCCAAAACCGGATTGAGTAACCCAAAAATGGGCTCATGAAACCAAAAATGGATCGAGGAACCCAAAAATGGGCTCAGGAACCCAAAAATTGCCTGAAGAATCCAAAAATGGATTGAAGAACTCGAAAAAGAATTGAGGAAAGAAAAAATGGCCTCAGGAACCAAAGAATGGATTGAGGAACCCCAAAACAATCTCAGGGACTTAAAAATGGATTAAGGAACCAAAAAATGGATTGAGGAACTCAAAAATGGGCTGAGGAACCAATAAATGGATTGAGGAACCAAAAAATGGGCTCAGGAACCCCAAAACGGATTGAGGAAACCAAAAATGGGCTGAGGATACCAAAAATGGGCTGAATAACCCAAAAATGGATTGAGAAACCCAAAAATGGCCTGAAGAACCAAAAAAAATGTATTGAGGAAACAAAAAATTGGGTGCGGAACCAAAAAAATGGATTAAGGAACCCAAAAATGGGATGAGGAAACAGAAAAAAGGATTGAGGAACCCAAAATGGATTGAGAAACCCGAAAAATTGCTCAGGAAACCATTTTTTGGTTCCTCAATCCATTTTGGGGTTCCTGAGCCCATTTTGGGGATTCCTCAATCCATTTTTGGATTCATGTGTCCATTTTTGGAGTCCTCAGGCAATTTTTGAGTTCCTGAGACCATTCTTGTGTTCCTGTGCCATTTTTGGGTTCCTCAATCCATTTTTGGTTTCCTCAATCCATTTTTGGCCTCTTCATTCCATTTTTTTTTCTTCAGCACATTTTTACGTTCCTCAGCACATTTTTTTGATTCCTCAATCCATTTTTGGTTTCCTTAATCTATTTTTTGGTTCCTCAGCCCATTTTTGGATTTCTCAATCCATTTTTTGGTTCCTTAAACCATTTTGGGGTTCTTGAGCCCATTTTGGGGTTCCTCAATCCATTTTTTGATTTCTCAGACCATTTTTGGTTTCCGCGATCCATTTTCTATTTCCTCAATCCATTTTTGGGTTCCTCACCCCATTTTTGAGTTCTTCAGCCCTTTTTTAGGTTCCTCAAACCATGTTTGGGTTCCTGAGACCATTTTTGGGTTTCTGAGACCATTTGGGGGTTCTTCAATCCATTTTTGGTTTCTTCATTACATGAGGAATCCAAAAATGGATTTAGGAAACCAAAAAAGGGCTGCGGAATCCAAAAATGGGCTGCTGAATGCAAAAATGGGCTGAGGAACTAAAAAATGGAATGAGGATTCAAAAATGGGCTAAAAATGGATTGCGGGATAGCCGTTTTCCTGTATCAGACAGACCCCGGCATTTTACAGTCGTGCGGAAGAGCTGGGACAGAGACGGGCAGAAGATAGCAGAGAAGGTACGGCTCCGAGACAAGAAGCAGTTTGGTAGGCGTACCTGTGTGTGATGAACATATGCCTGATGAATATATTGGCAAGGAACCGATTTCAGATCCAATAGTACACAGAGAGGCATATCTACGGCTACCCCGCAAGCTCCTTCGGCCGTGGAGTTTGAAACCTCCGCAGAGAGAGCCTGTGCGCTCTTGTTTAGTCGAAGAAGCTTCGCGCGCATTCCCGGGCATTTTCAGCAGACTCCGGCTCCACAGGTTCTTTCCACTAAGAGGTAAAGCTGTCTGCGAACTGCTAAGACTAAACCGTGTAGCTGTCAAAAGTTTACTTCGTGCCCCCATTCCAAAGTCACAGAAAAGGAGTCGGTCTGTTCCTTCCCTCCGACAGCAGCAGTCATTTAAATCTTCATCCATCTCAGCTGTAAGGAGCCGCATCACTGTAAAACGCTTAGCTGTTGTTCAGAAAAGAAACCTGTCAGACGAGAAATATTTCGCCTTGCAAGACCATCCTCTGCCTTCGTCTGCGCAGCGCAAGTAATCAAACGAACTGGTAATAGTCCAGTGAGGAGCGATTCGTATTTTCATGTGCTTCCCAGCAGACTCGGGAAGCACGGAAGCTTTACCTCGAGAGATATGTCTCTCTGTGTACTGTTAGATCTGAAATCGGTTCCTTGCCAATATATTCATCAGGCATCTGTTCATCACGCACAGGTACGCCTTCCAGTCTGCTTCTTGTCTCGGAGCCGTACCTTCTCTGCTATCTTCTGCCTGTCTCTGTCCCAGCTCTTCCGCACGACTGTATAACGCCGGGGTCTGTCTGATTCAGGAAAACGGCTACCCCGCAAGCTCTTTCGGCCGCGGAGTTTGAAACCTCCGGAGAGAGTGCCTGTGCGCTCTTGCTTAGTCGAAGAAGCTTCGCGCGCATTCCTGGGCATTTCTTTTCTGAGCAACAGCGAGGCGTTTTACAGTGATGCGGCTGCTTACAGCTGAGATGGATGAAGATTTAAATGACTGCTGCTGTCGGAGGGAAGGAACAGACCGACTCCTTTGCTGTGACTTTGGAACGGGGGCACGAAGAAAACTTTTGACAGCTACACGGTTTAGTCTTAGCAGTTCGCAGACAGCTTTACCTCTTAGTGGAAAGAACCTGTGGAGCCGGAGTCTGCTGAGAATGCCCAGGAATGCGTGCGAAGCTTCTTCGACTAAGCAAGAGCGCACAGGCACTCTCTCCGGAGGTTTCAAACTCCGCGGCCGAAGGAGCTTGCGGGGTAGCCGTTTTCCTGTATCAGACAGACCCCGGCATTTTACAGCCGTGCGGAAGTGCTGTGACAGAGACGGGCAGAAGATAGCAGAGAAGGTACGGCTCCGAGACAAGAAGCAGTTTGGTAGGCGTACATGTGCGTGAGGAACAGATGCCTGATGAATATATTTGCAAGGAACCGATTTCAGATCTAATAGTATACAGAGAGACATATCTCTCGATGTAAAGCTTCCGTGCATCCCGAGTCTGCTGGGAAGCACTTGAAAATACGAATCGCTCCTCACTGGACTATTACCAGTTCGTTTGATTACTTGCGCTGCGCAGACGAAGGCAGAGGTGATCTTGCAAGGCAAAACATTTCTCGTCTGACAGGTTTCTTTTCTGAGCAACAGCGAGGCGTTTTACAGTGATGCGGCTGCTTACAGCTGAGATGGATGAAGATTTAAATGACTGCTGCTGTCGGAGGGAAGGAACAGACCGACTCCTTTTCTGTGACTTTGGAACCGGCTGTAAAAGGGGCTCCGTTAGGAGGGACATGAGTGTAATTACACAGGAGTGTCATAGGGGCTCTAGAAACGGCTCCATGGGAGAGACTAAGAGCGAGATAGGGACTCAAGAGAGGGTCCCATATGCGCGAGTTAGCACAGGGATAGGAACTTTATAGGGGTTCCACTGGGGCGACACAGGGCGCGATAGGGGCTCAATAGAGGGTGGCATAAGGTGTACGGAGGGTTCGACAGGTGCTCTTCGGAGGGCTTTATGGCGGGATCATAAGGGGAGCGATATGGGCTCTCTAGGAGGCAGCAGAAGTGCGACTGAGTGTGCCGTAGATGCTGTACAAGAGGCTCCATAGGAGGAAGATAGGGAGCAAGAAACGGGCTCTATAGAGGGCTGCATAGTGGAGAGAAAGATAGAGATAGCGGCTCGATAGCAGGGAATTCTTGGCGCTGATAGAAGATCTAGCGGGAGTTCCGTGGAGGAGAGAGCAAGAGCAAGATAAGGACTATGTATAAGACCCCACAGCGAGGACTTGACGGGCACGATAGGGGCGTGTGTAGAGGGGAGAGAGAGGGCGTATTAGGGTCTCTAGGGGTGCCCCTTGCGGGATAGAGAGGGCGTGATAAGTGCTCTACAAGGGGGCACGATATCAGGAACTTAGGGGGCGCTCGAGGGGCTCTATAGAGGGCTCTATAGGCACACTACAGGAAGCGATAGGGGCTGTTTAATGGGTTCCGTAGGGACGGTGAAGGGAGCTCTATAGAGTGCTGCCTACGGGAGACAATAAGCGAGATAAGGTCTCTAGAGAGGGCTCCACGTGTGGGACTTATTAGCCGTGATAGGAGATCTACAGGGGTTTCCATGGGGGCGACGTAGGGTATGATAGGGGCTCCATAGGTGGGATATAGGGAGCCCGAAACGGGTTCTATACAGGGCTCCTTTGGCGAAACAGAGCAAGATAGGGGCTCTGGAGGGGGCGCCATAACCCCACTGCAGGGCGCGGTAATGGTCGTAGAAGGGACTCCGTAAGAGGGATGCAGGGACAGTGAAAACACCTCTCTAGAAGACTCCATAGGGGAGAAAAAGAGCGAGATAGCAAACTCTATATTCGGCACTTATTGGCCATTATGGGAGCTCTCCGTAGGTCGCACACTAAGCGCAACAGAGGGTGCGATAAGGGCTGTTAAAGGGGCTCCATAGGAGGGACATTGAGAGCGTGATAGGGACTCTAGAGACAGGTCCGTAGGGGAGAGAGAGAGAGAGATCGGGGCTCTAGATGTGGCGCCGTATGCCAACTTCAGGGCACGATAACGCCCGTAGAAGGGACTCCATACGAAGGACAGAGGAAGAGTGATAGCACCTCTCTAGAAGGCACCATAGGAGAGAGAAAGTGTGAAAGAGGGGCTCTAGAGGGGGTTCCATAGGCGAAACATATCGGCTGGGATGGGAGCTCTGTATGGGGTTCCACGAGGGTGAAAAAAAGGCGTGATGTGAGCTGAATAGCGGGCAACATATGAGTTAGAGAGGGGTCGATAGGTGCTCTGCAAGTGACTCCACAGCGAGATCATAAGGGAAGAGATAAGGGCTCTCTAGGGGGCACCAGAAGTGCGACTGAGTGTTCCAAAGAGTCTACCCCTGCGGCTCGATAGGAGGAAGAAAAGGAGCAAGAAATGGGCTCGACAGAGGGCTGCAGAGTGAAGAGAAAATTGGGTTGAGGAAACCAACAATGGGCTCAGAGAACCAAAAATATATTGAGGAACCCAAAAATGGAGGGAGGAACCAAAAAATGGGCTCAGGAACCCAAAAATGGAGTGAGGAATCAAAGAAATGGGCTCAAGAATTCAAAAATGGATTGAGGAATCCAAAAATGGATTGAGGAACCCCAAAAAAGGGCTCAGGAACCAAAAAATGGATTAAGGAACCCCAAAATGGATTGAGGAACCAAAAATTGGCTGAGGAATCCAAAAATGGCCCGAAGAAGCCAAAAATAAATTGAGGAAACAAAAAATAGGCTGAGGAACCCCAAAATGGATTGAGGAACCCAAAACCGGATTGAGTAACCCAAAAATGGGCTCATGAAACCAAAAATGGATCGAGGAACCCAAAAATGGGCTCAGGAACCCAAAAATTGCCTGAAGAATCCAAAAATGGATTGAAGAACTCGAAAAAGAATTGAGGAAAGAAAAAATGGCCTCAGGAACCAAAGAATGGATTGAGGAACCCCAAAACAATCTCAGGGACTTAAAAATGGATTAAGGAACCAAAAAATGGATTGAGGAACTCAAAAATGGGCTGAGGAACCAATAAATGGATTGAGGAACCAAAAAATGGGCTCAGGAACCCCAAAACGGATTGAGGAAACCAAAAATGGGCTGAGGATACCAAAAATGGGCTGAATAACCCAAAAATGGATTGAGAAACCCAAAAATGGCCTGAAGAACCAAAAAAAATGTATTGAGGAAACAAAAAATTGGGTGCGGAACCAAAAAAATGGATTAAGGAACCCAAAAATGGGATGAGGAAACAGAAAAAAGGATTGAGGAACCCAAAATGGATTGAGAAACCCGAAAAATTGCTCAGGAAACCATTTTTTGGTTCCTCAATCCATTTTGGGGTTCCTGAGCCCATTTTGGGGATTCCTCAATCCATTTTTGGATTCATGTGTCCATTTTTGGAGTCCTCAGGCAATTTTTGAGTTCCTGAGACCATTCTTGTGTTCCTGTGCCATTTTTGGGTTCCTCAATCCATTTTTGGTTTCCTCAATCCATTTTTGGGCTCTTCATTCCATTTTTTTTTCTTCAGCACATTTTTACGTTCCTCAGCACATTTTTTTGATTCCTCAATCCATTTTTGGTTTCCTTAATCTATTTTTTGGTTCCTCAGCCAATTTTTGGATTTCTCAATCCATTTTTTGGTTCCTTAAACCATTTTGGGGCTCTTGATCCCATTTTGGGGTTTCTCAATCCATTTTTTGATTTCTCAGACCATTTTTGGTTTCCGCGGTCCATTTTCTATTTCCTCAATCCATTTTTGGGTTCCTCACCCCATTTTTGAGTTCTTCAGCCCATTTTTAGGTTCCTCAAACCATGTTTGGGTTCCTGAGACCATTTTTGGGTTTCTGAGACCATTTGGGGGTTCTTCAATCCATTTTTGGTTTCTTCATTACGTGAGGAATCCAAAAATGGATTTAGGAAACCAAAAAACGGCTGCGGAATCCAAAAATGGGCTGCTGAATCCAAAAATGGGCTGAGGAACTAAAAAATGGAATGAGGATTCAAAAATGGGCTAAAAATGGATTGCGGGATAGCCGTTTTCCTGTATCAGACAGACCCCGGCATTTTACAGTCGTGCGGAAGAGCTGGGACAGAGACGGGCAGAAGATAGCAGAGAAGGTACGGCTCCGAGACAAGAAGCAGTTTGGTAGGCGTACCTGTGTGTGATGAACATATGCCTGATGAATATATTGGCAAGGAACCGATTTCAGATCCAATAGTACACAGAGAGGCATATCTACGGCTACCCCGCAAGCTCCTTCGGCCGCGGAGTTTGAAACCTCCGCAGAGAGAGCCTGTGCGCTCTTGTTTAGTCGAAGAAGCTTCGCGCGCATTCCCGGGCATTTTCAGCAGACTCCGGCTCCACAGGTTCTTTCCACTAAGAGGTAAAGCTGTCTGCGAACTGCTAAGACTAAACCGTGTAGCTGTCAAAAGTTTACTTCGTGCCCCCATTCCAAAGTCACAGAAAAGGAGTCGGTCTGTTCCTTCCCTCCGACAGCAGCAGTCATTTAAATCTTCATCCATCTCAGCTGTAAGGAGCCGCATCACTGTAAAACGCTTAGCTGTTGTTCAGAAAAGAAACCTGTCAGACGAGAAATGTTTCGCCTTGCAAGACCATCCTCTGCCTTCGTCTGCGCAGCGCAAGTAATCAAACAAACTGGTAATAGTCCAGTGAGGAGCGATTCGTATTTTCAAGTGCTTCCCAGCAGACTCGGGATGCACGGAAACTTTACCTCGAGAGATATGTCTCTCTGTGTACTGTTAGATCTGAAATCGGTTCCTTGCCAATATATTCATCAGGCATCTATTCATCACGCACAGGTACGCCTTCCAGTCTGCTTCATGTCTCGGAGGCGTACCTTCTCTGCTATCTTCTGGCCGTCTCTCTCCTAGCTCTTCCGCACGACTGTAAAACGCCGGGGTCTCTCTGTTTCAGGAAAAGGGCTACCCCGCAAGCTCTTTCGGCCGCGGAGTTTGAAACCTCCGCAGAGAGAGCCTGTGCGCTCTTGCTTAGTCGAAGAAGCTTCGCGCGCATTCCCGGGCATTCTCAGCAGACTCCGGCTCCACAGGTTCTTTCCACTAAGAGGTAAAGCTGTCTGCGAACTGCTAAGACTACAACGTGTTGCTGTCAAAAGTTTTCTTCGTGTCCCCGTTCCAAAGTCACAGAAAGGAAGTGGGTCTGTTCCTTCCCTCCGACAACAGCAGTCATTTAAATCTTCATCCATCTCAGCTGTAAGGAGCCGCATCACTGTAAAACGCTTAGCTGTTGCTCAGAAAAGAAACCTGTCAGACGAGAAATGTTTCGCCTTGCAAGATCATCCTCTGCCTTCGTCTGCGCAGCGCAAGTAATCAAACGAACTGGTAATAGTCCAGTGAGGAGCGATTCGTATTTTCAGGTGCTTCCCAGCAGACTCGGGAAGCACGGAAGCTTTACCTCGAGAGATATGTCTCTCTGTGTACTGTTAGGTCTGAAATCGGTTCCTTGCCAATATATTCATCAGGCATCTGTTCATCACGCACAGGTACGCCTTCCAGTCTGCTTCTTGTCTCGGAGCCGTACCTTCTCTGCTATCTTCTGCCTGTCTCTGTCCCAGCTCTTCCGCACGACTGTATAACGCCGGGGTCTGTCTGATTCAGGAAAACGGCTACCCCGCAAGCTCTTTCGGCCGCGGAGTTTGAAACCTCCGGAGAGAGTGCCTGTGCGCTCTTGCTTAGTCGAAGAAGCTTCGCGCGCATTCCTGGGCATTTCTTTTCTGAGCAACAGCGAGGCGTTTTACAGTGATGCGGCTGCTTACAGCTGAGATGGATGAAGATTTAAATGACTGCTGCTGTCGGAGGGAAGGAACAGACCGACTCCTTTGCTGTGACTTTGGAACGGGGGCACGAAGAAAACTTTTGACAGCTACACGGTTTAGTCTTAGCAGTTCGCAGACAGCTTTACCTCTTAGTGGAAAGAACCTGTGGAGCCGGAGTCTGCTGAGAATGCCCAGGAATGCGTGCGAAGCTTCTTCGACTAAGCAACAGCGCACAGGCACTCTCTCCGGAGGTTTCAAACTCCGCGGCCGAAGGAGCTTGCGGGGTAGCCGTTTTCCTGTATCAGACAGACCCCGGCGTTTTACAGCCGTGCGGAAGTGCTGTGACAGAGACGGGCAGAAGATAGAAGAGAAGGTACGGCTCCGAGACAAGAAGCAGTTTGGTAGGCGTACCTGTGCGTGAGGAACAGATGCCTGATGAATATATTGGCAAGGAACCGATTTCAGATCTAATAGTACACAGAGAGACATATCTCTCGATGTAAAGCTTCCGTGCATCCCGAGTCTGCTGGGAAGCACTTGAAAATACGAATCGCTCCTCACTGGACTATTACCAGTTCGTTTGATTACTTGCGCTGCGCAGACGAAGGCAGAGGTGATCTTGCAAGGTGAAACATTTCTCGTCTGACAGGTTTCTTTTCTGAGCAACAGCGAGGCGTTTTACAGTGATGCGGCTCCTTACAGCTGAGATGGATGAAGATTTAAATGACTGCTGCTGTCGGAGGGAAGGAACAGACCGACTCCTTTTCTGTGACTTTGGAACCGGCTGTAAAAGGGGCTCCGTTAGGAGGGACATGAGTGTAATTACACAGGAGTGTCATAGGGGCTCTAGAAACGGCTCCATGGGAGAGACTAAGAGCGAGATAGGGACTCAAGAGAGGGTCCCATATGCGCGAGTTAGCGCAGGGATAGTAACTTTATAGGGGTTCCACTGGGGCGACACAGGGCGCGATAGGGGCTCAATAGAGGGTGGTATAAGGTGTACGGAGGGTTCGACAGGTGCTCTTCGGAGGGCTTTATGGCGGGATCATAAGGGGAGCGATATGGGCTCTCTAGGAGGCAGCAGAAGTGCGACTGAGTGTGCCGTAGATGCTGTACAAGAGGCTCCATAGGAGGAAGATAGGGCGCAAGAAACGGGCTCTATAGAGGGCTGCATAGTGCAGAGAAAGATAGAGATAGCGGCTCGATAGCAGGGAATTCTTGGCGCTGATAGAAGATCTAGCGGTAGTTCCGTGGAGGTGAGAGCAAGAGCGAGATAAGGACTATGTATAAGACCCCACAGCGAGGACTTGACGGGCACGATAGGGGCGTGTGTAGAGGGGAGAGAGAGGGCGTATTAGGGTCTCTAGGGGTGCCCCTTGCGGGATAGAGAGGGCGTGATAAGTGCTCTATCGGGGTTCGATAGCGTAGACCTAGGGGGCGAGATAGGGTCTCTCTATAGAGCTTTAGAAGGGAGACAAAGAGCAAGAAAGGGGCTCCGTATGTTGGACTTCTTGGTCGTGAGGGGAGCTCTATAGACGTTTCCATGGGTGCAAGACAGGGCATGAGAGGGTCTTTGTAGGAAGATGTAAACGGGGTACAGAGGGTGTGCTAAGTGCTCTACAAGGGGGCGCCATATCAGGAACTTAGGGGGCGCTCGAGGGGCTCTATAGAGGGCTCTATAGGCACACTACAGGAAGCGATAGGGGCTGTTTAATGGGTTCCGTAGGGACGGTGAAGGGAGCTCTATAGAGTGCTGCCTACGGGAGACAATAAGCGAGATAAGGTCTCTAGAGAGGGCTCCACGTGTGGGACTTATTAGCCGTGATAGGAGATCTACAGGGGTTTCCATGGGGGCGACGTAGGGTATTATAGGGGCTCCATAGGTGGGATATAGGGAGCCCGAAACGGGTTCTATACAGGGCTCCATTGGCGAAACAGAGCAAGATAGGGGCTCTGGAGGGGGCGCCATAACCCCACTGCAGGGCGCGGTAATGGTCGTAGAAGGGACTCCGTAAGAGGGATGCAGGGACAGTGAAAACACCTCTCTAGAAGACTCCATAGGGGAGAAAAAGAGCGAGATAGCAAACTCTATATTCGGCACTTATTGGCCATTATGGGAGCTCTCCGTAGGTCGCACACTAAGCGCAACAGAGGGTGCGATAAGGGCTGTTAAAGGGGCTCCATAGGAGGGACATTGAGAGCGTGATAGGGACTCTAGAGACAGGTCCGTAGGGGAGAGAGAGAGAGAGATCGGGGCTCTAGATGTGGCGCCGTATGCCAACTTCAGGGCACGATAACGCCCGTAGAAGGGACTCCATACGAAGGACAGAGGAAGAGTGATAGCACCTCTCTAGAAGGCACCATAGGAGAGAGAAAGTGTGAAAGAGGGGCTCTAGAGGGGGTTCCATAGGCGAAACATATCGGCTGGGATGGGAGCTCTGTATGGGGTTCCACGAGGGTGAAAAAAAGGCGTGATGTGAGCTGAATAGCGGGCAACATATGAGTTAGAGAGGGGTCGATAGGTGCTCTGCAAGTGACTCCACAGCGAGATCATAAGGGAAGAGATAAGGGCTCTCTAGGGGGCACCAGAAGTGCGACTGAGTGTTCCAAAGAGTCTACCCCTGCGGCTCGATAGGAGGAAGAAAAGGAGCAAGAAATGGGCTCGACAGAGGGCTGCAGAGTGAAGAGAAAATTGGGTTGAGGAAACCAACAATGGGCTCAGAGAACCAAAAATATATTGAGGAACCCAAAAATGGAGGGAGGAACCAAAAAATGGGCTCAGGAACCCAAAAATGGAGTGAGGAATCAAAGAAATGGGCTCAAGAATTCAAAAATGGATTGAGGAATCCAAAAATGGATTGAGGAACCCCAAAAAAGGGCTCAGGAACCAAAAAATGGATTAAGGAACCCCAAAATGGATTGAGGAACCAAAAATTGGCTGAGGAATCCAAAAATGGCCCGAAGAAGCCAAAAATAAATTGAGGAAACAAAAAATAGGCTGAGGAACCCCAAAATGGATTGAGGAACCCAAAACCGGATTGAGTAACCCAAAAATGGGCTCATGAAACCAAAAATGGATCGAGGAACCCAAAAATGGGCTCAGGAACCCAAAAATTGCCTGAAGAATCCAAAAATGGATTGAAGAACTCGAAAAAGAATTGAGGAAAGAAAAAATGGCCTCAGGAACCAAAGAATGGATTGAGGAACCCCAAAACAATCTCAGGGACTTAAAAATGGATTAAGGAACCAAAAAATGGATTGAGGAACTCAAAAATGGGCTGAGGAACCAATAAATGGATTGAGGAACCAAAAAAATGGGCTCAGGAACCCCAAAACGGATTGAGGAAACCAAAAATGGGCTGAGGATACCAAAAATGGGCTGAATAACCCAAAAATGGATTGAGAAACCCAAAAATGGCCTGAAGAACCAAAAAAAATGTATTGAGGAAACAAAAAATTGGGTGCGGAACCAAAAAAATGGATTAAGGAACCCAAAAATGGGATGAGGAAACAGAAAAAAGGATTGAGGAACCCAAAATGGATTGAGAAACCCGAAAAATTGCTCAGGAAACCATTTTTTGGTTCCTCAATCCATTTTGGGGTTCCTGAGCCCATTTTGGGGATTCCTCAATCCATTTTTGGATTCATGTGTCCATTTTTGGAGTCCTCAGGCAATTTTTGAGTTCCTGAGACCATTCTTGTGTTCCTGTGCCATTTTTGGGTTCCTCAATCCATTTTTGGTTTCCTCAATCCATTTTTGGGCTCTTCATTCCATTTTTTTTTCTTCAGCACATTTTTACGTTCCTCAGCACATTTTTTTGATTCCTCAATCCATTTTTGGTTTCCTTAATCTATTTTTTGGTTCCTCAGCCCATTTTTGGATTTCTCAATCCATTTTTTGGTTCCTTAAACCATTTTGGGGTTCTTGAGCCCATTTTGGGGTTCCTCAATCCATTTTTTGATTTCTCAGACCATGTTTGGTTTCCGCGGTCCATTTTCTATTTCCTCAATCCATTTTTGGGTTCCTCACCCCATTTTTGAGTTCTTCAGCCCATTTTTAGGTTCCTCAAACCATGTTTGGGTTCCTGAGACCATTTTTGGGTTTCTGAGACCATTTGGGGGTTCCTCAATCCATTTTTGGTTTCTTCATTACGTGAGGAATCCAAAAATGGATTTAGGAAACCAAAAAAGGGCTGCGGAATCCAAAAATGGGCTGCTGAATCCAAAAATGGGCTGAGGAACTAAAAAATGGAATGAGGATTCAAAAATGGGCTAAAAATGGATTGCGGGATAGCCGTTTTCCTGTATCAGACAGACCCCGGCATTTTACAGTCGTGCGGAAGAGCTGGGACAGAGACGGGCAGAAGATAGCAGAGAAGGTACGGCTCCGAGACAAGAAGCAGTTTGGTAGGCGTACCTGTGTGTCATGAACATATGCCTGATGAATATATTGGCAAGGAACCGATTTCAGATCCAATAGTACACAGAGAGGCATATCTACGGCTACCCCGCAAGCTCCTTCGCCCGCGGAGTTTGAAACCTCCGCAGAGAGAGCCTGTGCGCTCTTGTTTAGTCGAAGAAGCTTCGCGCGCATTCCCGGGCATTTTCAGCAGACTCCGGCTCCACAGGTTCTTTCCACTAAGAAGTAAAGCTGTCTGCGAACTGCTAAGACTAAACCGTGTAGCTGTCAAAAGTTTACTTCGTGCCCCCATTCCAAAGTCACAGAAAAGGAGTCGGTCTGTTCCTTCCCTCCGACAGCAGCAGTCATTTAAATCTTCATCCATCTCAGCTGTAAGGAGCCGCATCACTGTAAAACGCTTAGCTGTTGTTCAGAAAAGAAACCTGTCAGACGAGAAATGTTTCGCCTTGCAAGACCATCCTCTGCCTTCGTCTGCGCAGCGCAAGTAATCAAACAAACTGGTAATAGTCCAGTGAGGAGCGATTCGTATTTTCAAGTGCTTCCCAGCAGACTCGGGATGCACGGAAACTTTACCTCGAGAGATATGTCTCTCTGTGTACTGTTAGATCTGAAATTGGTTCCTTGCCAATATATTCATCAGGCATCTATTCATCACGCACAGGTACGCCTTCCAGTCTGCTTCATGTCTCGGAGGCGTACCTTCTCTGCTATCTTCTGGCCGTCTCTCTCCTAGCTCTTCCGCATGACTGTAAAACGCCGGGGTCTCTCTGTTTCAGGAAAAGGGCTACCCCGCAAGCTCTTTCGGCCGCGGAGTTTGAAACCTCCGCAGAGAGAGCCTGTGCGCTCTTGCTTAGTCGAAGAAGCTTCGCGCGCATTCCCGGGCATTCTCAGCAGACTCCGGCTCCACAGGTTCTTTCCACTAAGAGGTAAAGCTGTCTGCGAACTGCTAAGACTACAACGTGTTGCTGTCAAAAGTTTTCTTCGTGTCCCCGTTCCAAAGTCACAGAAAAGAAGTGGGTCTGTTCCTTCCCTCCGACAACAGCAGTCATTTAAATCTTCATCCATCTCAGCTGTAAGGAGCCGCATCACTGTAAAACGCTTAGCTGTTGCTCAGAAAAGAAACCTGTCAGACGAGAAATGTTTCGCCTTGCAAGATCATCCTCTGCCTTCGTCTGCGCAGCGCAAGTAATCAAACGAACTGGTAATAGTCCAGTGAGGAGCGATTCGTATTTTCAGGTGCTTCCCAGCAGACTCGGGAAGCACGGAAGCTTTACCTCGAGAGATATGTCTCTCTGTGTACTGTTAGATCTGAAATCGTTTCCTTGCCAATATATTCATCAGGCATGTGTTCATCACGCACAGGTACGCCTTCCAGTCTGCTTCTTGTCTCGGAGCCGTACCTTCTCTGCTATCTTCTGCCTGTCTCTGTCCCAGCTCTTCCGCACGACTGTATAACGCCGGGGTCTGTCTGATTCAGGAAAACGGCTACCCCGCAAGCTCTTTCGGCCGCGGAGTTTGAAACCTCCGGAGAGAGTGCCTGTGCGCTCTTGCTTAGTCGAAGAAGCTTCGCGCGCATTCCTGGGCATTTCTTTTCTGAGCAAGAGCGAGGCGTTTTACAGTGATGCGGCTGCTTACAGCTGAGATGGATGAAGATTTAAATGACTGCTGCTGTCGGAGGGAAGGAACAGACCGACTCCTTTGCTGTGACTTTGGAACGGAGGCACGAAGAAAACTTTTGACAGCTACACGGTTTAGTCTTAGCAGTTCGCAGACAGCTTTACCTCTTAGTGGAAAGAACCTGTGGAGCCGGAGTCTGCTGAGAATGCCCAGGAATGCGTGCGAAGCTTCTTCGACTACGCAAGAGCGCACAGGCACTCTCTCCGGAGGTTTCAAACTCCGCGGCCGAAGGAGCTTGCGGGGTAGCCGTTTTCCTGTATCAGACAGACCCCGGCGTTTTACAGCCGTGCGGAAGTGCTGTGACAGAGACGGGCAGAAGATAGCAGAGAAGGTACGGCTCCGAGACAAGAAGCAGTTTGGTAGGCGTACCTGTGCGTGAGGAACAGATGCCTGATGAATATATTGGCAAGGAACCGATTTCAGATCTAATAGTACACAGAGAGACATATCTCTCGATGTAAAGCTTCCGTGCATCCCGAGTCTGCTGGGAAGCACTTGAAAATACGAATCGCTCCTCACTGGACTATTACCAGTTCGTTTGATTACTTGTGCTGCGCAGACGAAGGCAGAGGTGATCTTGCAAGGCGAAACATTTCTCGTCTGACAGGTTTCTTTTCTGAGCAACAGCGAGGCGTTTTACAGTGATGCGGCTCCTTACAGCTGAGATGGATGAAGATTTAAATGACTGCTGCTGTCGGAGGGAAGGAACAGACCGACTCCTTTTCTGTGACTTTGGAACCGGCTGTAAAAGGGGCTCCGTTAGGAGGGACATGAGTGTAATTACACAGGAGTGTCATAGGGGCTCTAGAAACGGCTCCATGGGAGAGACTAAGAGCGAGATAGGGACTCAAGAGAGGGTCCCATATGCGCGAGTTAGCGCAGGGATAGGAACTTTATAGGGGTTCCACTGGGGCGACACAGGGCGCGATAGGGGCTCAATAGAGGGTGGCATAAGGTGTACGGAGGGTTCGACAGGTGCTCTTCGGAGGGCTTTATGGCGGGATCATAAGGGGAGCGATATGGGCTCTCTAGGAGGCAGCAGAAGTGCGACTGAGTGTGCCGTAGATGCTGTACAAGAGGCTCCATAGGAGGAAGATAGGGCGCAAGAAACGGGCTCTATAGAGGGCTGCATAGTGGAGAGAAAGATAGAGATAGCGGCTCGATAGCAGGGAATTCTTGGCGCTGATAGAAGATCTAGCGGTAGTTCCGTGGAGGAGAGAGCAAGAGCGAGATAAGGACTATGTATAAGACCCCACAGCGAGGACTTGACGGGCACGATAGGGGCGTGTGTAGAGGGGAGAGAGAGGGCGTATTAGGGTCTCTAGGGGTGCCCCTTGCAGGATAGAGAGGGCGTGATAAGTGCTCTATCGGGGTTCGATAGCGTAGACCTAGGGGGCGAGATAGGGTCTCTCTATAGAGCTTTAGAAGGGAGACAAAGAGCAAGAAAGGGGCTCCGTATGTTGGACTTCTTGGTCGTGAGGGGAGCTCTATAGACATTTCCATGGGTGCAAGACAGGGCATCAGAGGGTCTTTGTAGGAAGATGTAAACGGGGTACAGAGGGTGTGCTAAGTGCTCTACAAGGGGGCGCGATATCAGGAACTTAGGGGGCGCTCGAGGGGCTCTATAGAGGGCTCTATAGGCACACTACAGGAAGCGATAGGGGCTGTTTAATGGGTTCCGTAGGGACGGTGAAGGGAGCTCTATAGAGTGCTGCCTACGGGAGACAATAAGCGAGATAAGGTCTCTAGAGAGGGCTCCACGTGTGGGACTTATTAGCCGTGATAGGAGATCTACAGGGGTTTCCATGGGGGCGACGTAGGGTATGATAGGGGCTCCATAGGTGGGATATAGGGAGCCCGAAACGGGTTCTATACAGGGCTCGATTGGCGAAACAGAGCAAGATAGGGGCTCTGGAGGGGGCGCCATAACCCCACTGCAGGGCGCGGTAATGGTCGTAGAAGGGACTCCGTAAGAGGGATGCAGGGACAGTGAAAACACCTCTCTAGAAGACTCCATAGGGGAGAAAAAGAGCGAGATAGCAAACTCTATATTCGGCACTTATTGGCCATTATGGGAGCTCTCCGTAGGTCGCACACTAAGCGCAACAGAGGGTGCGATAAGGGCTGTTAAAGGGGCTCCATAGGAGGGACATTGAGAGCGTGATAGGGACTCTAGAGACAGGTCCGTAGGGGAGAGAGAGAGAGAGATCGGGGCTCTAGATGTGGCGCCGTATGCCAACTTCAGGGCACGATAACGCCCGTAGAAGGGACTCCATACGAAGGACAGAGGAAGAGTGATAGCACCTCTCTAGAAGGCACCATAGGAGAGAGAAAGTGTGAAAGAGGGGCTCTAGAGGGGGTTCCATAGGCGAAACATATCGGCTGGGATGGGAGCTCTGTATGGGGTTCCACGAGGGTGAAAAAAAGGCGTGATGTGAGCTGAATAGCGGGCAACATATGAGTTAGAGAGGGGTCGATACGTGCTCTGCAAGTGACTCCACAGCGAGATCATAAGGGAAGAGATAAGGGCTCTCTAGGGGGCACCAGAAGTGCGACTGAGTGTTCCAAAGAGTCTACCCCTGCGGCTCGATAGGAGGAAGAAAAGGAGCAAGAAATGGGCTCAACAGAGGGCTGCAGAGTGAAGAGAAAATTGGGTTGAGGAAACCAACAATGGGCTCAGAGAACCAAAAATATATTGAGGAACCCAAAAATGGAGGGAGGAACCAAAAAATGGGCTCAGGAACCCAAAAATGGAGTGAGGAATCAAAGAAATGGGCTCAAGAATTCAAAAATGGATTGAGGAATCCAAAAATGGATTGAGGAACCCCAAAAAAGGGCTCAGGAACCAAAAAATGGATTAAGGAACCCCAAAATGGATTGAGGAACCAAAAATTGGCTGAGGAATCCAAAAATGGCCCGAAGAAGCCAAAAATAAATTGAGGAAACAAAAAATAGGCTGAGGAACCCCAAAATGGATTGAGGAACCCAAAACCGGATTGAGTAACCCAAAAATGGGCTCATGAAACCAAAAATGGATCGAGGAACCCAAAAATGGGCTCAGGAACCCAAAAATTGCCTGAAGAATCCAAAAATGGATTGAAGAACTCGAAAAAGAATTGAGGAAAGAAAAAATGGCCTCAGGAACCAAAGAATGGATTGAGGAACCCCAAAACAATCTCAGGGACTTAAAAATGGATTAAGGAACCAAAAAATGGATTGAGGAACTCAAAAATGGGCTGAGGAACCAATAAATGGATTGAGGAACCAAAAAATGGGCTCAGGAACCCCAAAACGGATTGAGGAAACCAAAAATGGGCTGAGGATACCAAAAATGGGCTGAATAACCCAAAAATGGATTGAGAAACCCAAAAATGGCCTGAAGAACCAAAAAAAATGTATTGAGGAAACAAAAAATTGGGTGCGGAACCAAAAAAATGGATTAAGGAACGCAAAAATGGGATGAGGAAACAGAAAAAAGGATTGAGGAACCCAAAATGGATTGAGAAACCCGAAAAATTGCTCAGGAAACCATTTTTTGGTTCCTCAATCCATTTTGGGGTTCCTGAGCCCATTTTGGGGATTCCTCAATCCATTTTTGGATTCATGTGTCCATTTTTGGAGTCCTCAGGCAATTTTTGAGTTCCTGAGACCATTCTTGTGTTCCTGTGCCATTTTTGGGTTCCTCAATCCATTTTTGGTTTCCTCAATCCATTTTTGGCCTCTTCATTCCATTTTTTTTTCTTCAGCACATTTTTACGTTCCTCAGCACATTTTTTTGATTCCTCAATCCATTTTTGGTTTCCTTAATCTATTTTTTGGTTCCTCAGCCCATTTTTGGATTTCTCAATCCATTTTTTGGTTCCTTAAACCATTTTGGGGTTCTTGAGCCCATTTTGGGGTTCCTCAATCCATTTTTTGATTTCTCAGATCATTTTTGGTTTCCGCGGTCCATTTTCTATTTCCTCAATCCATTTTTGGGTTCCTCACCCCATTTCTGAGTTCTTCAGCCCATTTTTAGGTTCCTCAAACCATGTTTGGTTTCCTGAGACCATTTTTGGGTTTCTGAGACCATTTGGGGGTTCTTCAATCCATTTTTGGTTTCTTCATTACGTGAGGAATCCAAAAATGGATTTAGGAAACCAAAAAAGGGCTGCGGAATCCAAAAATGGGCTGCTGAATCCAAAAATGGGCTGAGGAACTAAAAAATGGAATGAGGATTCAAAAATGGGCTAAAAATGGATTGCGGGATAGCCGTTTTCCTGTATCAGACAGACCCCGGCATTTTACAGTCGTGCGGAAGAGCTGGGACAGAGACGGGCAGAAGATAGCAGAGAAGGTACGGCTCCGAGACAAGAAGCAGTTTGGTAGGCGTACCTGTGTGTGATGAACATATGCCTGATGAATATATTGGCAAGGAACCGATATCAGATCCAATAGTACACAGAGAGGCATATCTACGGCTACCCCGCAAGCTCCTTCGCCCGCGGAGTTTGAAACCTCCGCAGAGAGAGCCTGTGCGCTCTTGTTTAGTCGAAGAAGCTTCGCGCGCATTCCCGGGCATTTTCAGCAGACTCCGGCTCCACAGGTTCTTTCCACTAAGAGGTAAAGCTGTCTGCGAACTGCTAAGACTAAAACGTGTAGCTGTCAAAAGTTTACTTCGTGCCCCCATTCCAAAGTCACAGCAAAGGACTCGGTCTGTTCCTTCCCTCCGACAGCAGCAGTCATTTAAATCTTCATCCATCTCAGCTGTAAGGAGCCGCATCACTGTAAAACGCTTAGCTGTTGTTCAGAAAAGAAACCTGTCAGACGAGAAATGTTTCGCCTTGCAAGACCATCCTCTGCCTTCGTCTGCGCAGCGCAAGTAATCAAACGAACTGGTAATAGTCCAGTGAGGAGCGATTCGTATTTTCAAGTGCTTCCCAGCAGACTCGGGATGCACGGAAACTTTACCTCGAGAGATATGTCTCTCTGTGTACTGTTAGATCTGAAATCGTTTCCTTGCCAATATATTCATCAGGCATCTATTCATCACGCACAGGTACGCCTTCCAGTCTGCTTCATGTCTCGGAGGCGTACCTTCTCTGCTATCTTCTGGCCGTCTCTCTCCTAGCTCTTCCGCACGACTGTAAAACGCCGGGGTCTCTCTGTTTCAGGAAAAGGGCTACCCCGCAAGCTCTTTCGGCCGCGGAGTTTGAAACCTCCGGAGAGAGAGCCTGTGCGCTCTTGCTTAGTCGAAGAAGCTTCGCGCGCATTCCTGGGCATTTCTTTTCTGAGCAACAGCGAGGCGTTTTACAGTGATGCGGCTGCTTACAGCTGAGATGGATGAAGATTTAAATGACTGCTGCTGTCGGAGGGAAGGAACAGACCGACTCCTTTTCTGTGACTTTGGAACCGGCTGTAAAAGGGGCTCCGTTAGGAGGGACATGAGTGTAATTACACAGGAGTGTCATAGGGGCTCTAGAAACGGCTCCATGGGAGAGACTAAGAGCGAGATAGGGACTCAAGAGAGGGTCCCATATGCGCGAGTTAGCGCAGGGATAGTAACTTTATAGGGGTTCCACTGGGGCGACACAGGGCGCGATAGGGGCTCAATAGAGGGTGGTATAAGGTGTACGGAGGGTTCGACAGGTGCTCTTCGGAGGGCTTTATGGCGGGATCATAAGGGGAGCGATATGGGCTCTCTAGGAGGCAGCAGAAGTGCGACTGAGTGTGCCGTAGATGCTGTACAAGAGGCTCCATAGGAGGAAGATAGGGCGCAAGAAACGGGCTCTATAGAGGGCTGCATAGTGCAGAGAAAGATAGAGATAGCGGCTCGATAGCAGGGAATTCTTGGCGCTGATAGAAGATCTAGCGGTAGTTCCGTGGAGGTGAGAGCAAGAGCGAGATAAGGACTATGTATAAGACCCCACAGCGAGGACTTGACGGGCACGATAGGGGCGTGTGTAGAGGGGAGAGAGAGGGCGTATTAGGGTCTCTAGGGGTGCCCCTTGCGGGATAGAGAGGGCGTGATAAGTGCTCTATCGGGGTTCGATAGCGTAGACCTAGGGGGCGAGATAGGGTCTCTCTATAGAGCTTTAGAAGGGAGACAAAGAGCAAGAAAGGGGCTCCGTATGTTGGACTTCTTGGTCGTGAGGGGAGCTCTATAGACGTTTCCATGGGTGCAAGACAGGGCATGAGAGGGTCTTTGTAGGAAGATGTAAACGGGGTACAGAGGGTGTGCTAAGTGCTCTACAAGGGGGCGCCATATCAGGAACTTAGGGGGCGCTCGAGGGGCTCTATAGAGGGCTCTATAGGCACACTACAGGAAGCGATAGGGGCTGTTTAATGGGTTCCGTAGGGACGGTGAAGGGAGCTCTATAGAGTGCTGCCTACGGGAGACAATAAGCGAGATAAGGTCTCTAGAGAGGGCTCCACGTGTGGGACTTATTAGCCGTGATAGGAGATCTACAGGGGTTTCCATGGGGGCGACGTAGGGTATTATAGGGGCTCCATAGGTGGGATATAGGGAGCCCGAAACGGGTTCTATACAGGGCTCCATTGGCGAAACAGAGCAAGATAGGGGCTCTGGAGGGGGCGCCATAACCCCACTGCAGGGCGCGGTAATGGTCGTAGAAGGGACTCCGTAAGAGGGATGCAGGGACAGTGAAAACACCTCTCTAGAAGACTCCATAGGGGAGAAAAAGAGCGAGATAGCAAACTCTATATTCGGCACTTATTGGCCATTATGGGAGCTCTCCGTAGGTCGCACACTAAGCGCAACAGAGGGTGCGATAAGGGCTGTTAAAGGGGCTCCATAGGAGGGACATTGAGAGCGTGATAGGGACTCTAGAGACAGGTCCGTAGGGGAGAGAGAGAGAGAGATCGGGGCTCTAGATGTGGCGCCGTATGCCAACTTCAGGGCACGATAACGCCCGTAGAAGGGACTCCATACGAAGGACAGAGGAAGAGTGATAGCACCTCTCTAGAAGGCACCATAGGAGAGAGAAAGTGTGAAAGAGGGGCTCTAGAGGGGGTTCCATAGGCGAAACATATCGGCTGGGATGGGAGCTCTGTATGGGGTTCCACGAGGGTGAAAAAAAGGCGTGATGTGAGCTGAATAGCGGGCAACATATGAGTTAGAGAGGGGTCGATAGGTGCTCTGCAAGTGACTCCACAGCGAGATCATAAGGGAAGAGATAAGGGCTCTCTAGGGGGCACCAGAAGTGCGACTGAGTGTTCCAAAGAGTCTACCCCTGCGGCTCGATAGGAGGAAGAAAAGGAGCAAGAAATGGGCTCGACAGAGGGCTGCAGAGTGAAGAGAAAATTGGGTTGAGGAAACCAACAATGGGCTCAGAGAACCAAAAATATATTGAGGAACCCAAAAATGGAGGGAGGAACCAAAAAATGGGCTCAGGAACCCAAAAATGGAGTGAGGAATCAAAGAAATGGGCTCAAGAATTCAAAAATGGATTGAGGAATCCAAAAATGGATTGAGGAACCCCAAAAAAGGGCTCAGGAACCAAAAAATGGATTAAGGAACCCCAAAATGGATTGAGGAACCAAAAATTGGCTGAGGAATCCAAAAATGGCCCGAAGAAGCCAAAAATAAATTGAGGAAACAAAAAATAGGCTGAGGAACCCCAAAATGGATTGAGGAACCCAAAACCGGATTGAGTAACCCAAAAATGGGCTCATGAAACCAAAAATGGATCGAGGAACCCAAAAATGGGCTCAGGAACCCAAAAATTGCCTGAAGAATCCAAAAATGGATTGAAGAACTCGAAAAAGAATTGAGGAAAGAAAAAATGGCCTCAGGAACCAAAGAATGGATTGAGGAACCCCAAAACAATCTCAGGGACTTAAAAATGGATTAAGGAACCAAAAAATGGATTGAGGAACTCAAAAATGGGCTGAGGAACCAATAAATGGATTGAGGAACCAAAAAAATGGGCTCAGGAACCCCAAAACGGATTGAGGAAACCAAAAATGGGCTGAGGATACCAAAAATGGGCTGAATAACCCAAAAATGGATTGAGAAACCCAAAAATGGCCTGAAGAACCAAAAAAAATGTATTGAGGAAACAAAAAATTGGGTGCGGAACCAAAAAAATGGATTAAGGAACCCAAAAATGGGATGAGGAAACAGAAAAAAGGATTGAGGAACCCAAAATGGATTGAGAAACCCGAAAAATTGCTCAGGAAACCATTTTTTGGTTCCTCAATCCATTTTGGGGTTCCTGAGCCCATTTTGGGGATTCCTCAATCCATTTTTGGATTCATGTGTCCATTTTTGGAGTCCTCAGGCAATTTTTGAGTTCCTGAGACCATTCTTGTGTTCCTGTGCCATTTTTGGGTTCCTCAATCCATTTTTGGTTTCCTCAATCCATTTTTGGGCTCTTCATTCCATTTTTTTTTCTTCAGCACATTTTTACGTTCCTCAGCACATTTTTTTGATTCCTCAATCCATTTTTGGTTTCCTTAATCTATTTTTTGGTTCCTCAGCCCATTTTTGGATTTCTCAATCCATTTTTTGGTTCCTTAAACCATTTTGGGGTTCTTGAGCCCATTTTGGGGTTCCTCAATCCATTTTTTGATTTCTCAGACCATGTTTGGTTTCCGCGGTCCATTTTCTATTTCCTCAATCCATTTTTGGGTTCCTCACCCCATTTTTGAGTTCTTCAGCCCATTTTTAGGTTCCTCAAACCATGTTTGGGTTCCTGAGACCATTTTTGGGTTTCTGAGACCATTTGGGGGTTCCTCAATCCATTTTTGGTTTCTTCATTACGTGAGGAATCCAAAAATGGATTTAGGAAACCAAAAAAGGGCTGCGGAATCCAAAAATGGGCTGCTGAATCCAAAAATGGGCTGAGGAACTAAAAAATGGAATGAGGATTCAAAAATGGGCTAAAAATGGATTGCGGGATAGCCGTTTTCCTGTATCAGACAGACCCCGGCATTTTACAGTCGTGCGGAAGAGCTGGGACAGAGACGGGCAGAAGATAGCAGAGAAGGTACGGCTCCGAGACAAGAAGCAGTTTGGTAGGCGTACCTGTGTGTCATGAACATATGCCTGATGAATATATTGGCAAGGAACCGATTTCAGATCCAATAGTACACAGAGAGGCATATCTACGGCTACCCCGCAAGCTCCTTCGCCCGCGGAGTTTGAAACCTCCGCAGAGAGAGCCTGTGCGCTCTTGTTTAGTCGAAGAAGCTTCGCGCGCATTCCCGGGCATTTTCAGCAGACTCCGGCTCCACAGGTTCTTTCCACTAAGAAGTAAAGCTGTCTGCGAACTGCTAAGACTAAACCGTGTAGCTGTCAAAAGTTTACTTCGTGCCCCCATTCCAAAGTCACAGAAAAGGAGTCGGTCTGTTCCTTCCCTCCGACAGCAGCAGTCATTTAAATCTTCATCCATCTCAGCTGTAAGGAGCCGCATCACTGTAAAACGCTTAGCTGTTGTTCAGAAAAGAAACCTGTCAGACGAGAAATGTTTCGCCTTGCAAGACCATCCTCTGCCTTCGTCTGCGCAGCGCAAGTAATCAAACAAACTGGTAATAGTCCAGTGAGGAGCGATTCGTATTTTCAAGTGCTTCCCAGCAGACTCGGGATGCACGGAAACTTTACCTCGAGAGATATGTCTCTCTGTGTACTGTTAGATCTGAAATTGGTTCCTTGCCAATATATTCATCAGGCATCTATTCATCACGCACAGGTACGCCTTCCAGTCTGCTTCATGTCTCGGAGGCGTACCTTCTCTGCTATCTTCTGGCCGTCTCTCTCCTAGCTCTTCCGCATGACTGTAAAACGCCGGGGTCTCTCTGTTTCAGGAAAAGGGCTACCCCGCAAGCTCTTTCGGCCGCGGAGTTTGAAACCTCCGCAGAGAGAGCCTGTGCGCTCTTGCTTAGTCGAAGAAGCTTCGCGCGCATTCCCGGGCATTCTCAGCAGACTCCGGCTCCACAGGTTCTTTCCACTAAGAGGTAAAGCTGTCTGCGAACTGCTAAGACTACAACGTGTTGCTGTCAAAAGTTTTCTTCGTGTCCCCGTTCCAAAGTCACAGAAAAGAAGTGGGTCTGTTCCTTCCCTCCGACAACAGCAGTCATTTAAATCTTCATCCATCTCAGCTGTAAGGAGCCGCATCACTGTAAAACGCTTAGCTGTTGCTCAGAAAAGAAACCTGTCAGACGAGAAATGTTTCGCCTTGCAAGATCATCCTCTGCCTTCGTCTGCGCAGCGCAAGTAATCAAACGAACTGGTAATAGTCCAGTGAGGAGCGATTCGTATTTTCAGGTGCTTCCCAGCAGACTCGGGAAGCACGGAAGCTTTACCTCGAGAGATATGTCTCTCTGTGTACTGTTAGATCTGAAATCGTTTCCTTGCCAATATATTCATCAGGCATGTGTTCATCACGCACAGGTACGCCTTCCAGTCTGCTTCTTGTCTCGGAGCCGTACCTTCTCTGCTATCTTCTGCCTGTCTCTGTCCCAGCTCTTCCGCACGACTGTATAACGCCGGGGTCTGTCTGATTCAGGAAAACGGCTACCCCGCAAGCTCTTTCGGCCGCGGAGTTTGAAACCTCCGGAGAGAGTGCCTGTGCGCTCTTGCTTAGTCGAAGAAGCTTCGCGCGCATTCCTGGGCATTTCTTTTCTGAGCAAGAGCGAGGCGTTTTACAGTGATGCGGCTGCTTACAGCTGAGATGGATGAAGATTTAAATGACTGCTGCTGTCGGAGGGAAGGAACAGACCGACTCCTTTGCTGTGACTTTGGAACGGAGGCACGAAGAAAACTTTTGACAGCTACACGGTTTAGTCTTAGCAGTTCGCAGACAGCTTTACCTCTTAGTGGAAAGAACCTGTGGAGCCGGAGTCTGCTGAGAATGCCCAGGAATGCGTGCGAAGCTTCTTCGACTACGCAAGAGCGCACAGGCACTCTCTCCGGAGGTTTCAAACTCCGCGGCCGAAGGAGCTTGCGGGGTAGCCGTTTTCCTGTATCAGACAGACCCCGGCGTTTTACAGCCGTGCGGAAGTGCTGTGACAGAGACGGGCAGAAGATAGCAGAGAAGGTACGGCTCCGAGACAAGAAGCAGTTTGGTAGGCGTACCTGTGCGTGAGGAACAGATGCCTGATGAATATATTGGCAAGGAACCGATTTCAGATCTAATAGTACACAGAGAGACATATCTCTCGATGTAAAGCTTCCGTGCATCCCGAGTCTGCTGGGAAGCACTTGAAAATACGAATCGCTCCTCACTGGACTATTACCAGTTCGTTTGATTACTTGTGCTGCGCAGACGAAGGCAGAGGTGATCTTGCAAGGCGAAACATTTCTCGTCTGACAGGTTTCTTTTCTGAGCAACAGCGAGGCGTTTTACAGTGATGCGGCTCCTTACAGCTGAGATGGATGAAGATTTAAATGACTGCTGCTGTCGGAGGGAAGGAACAGACCGACTCCTTTTCTGTGACTTTGGAACCGGCTGTAAAAGGGGCTCCGTTAGGAGGGACATGAGTGTAATTACACAGGAGTGTCATAGGGGCTCTAGAAACGGCTCCATGGGAGAGACTAAGAGCGAGATAGGGACTCAAGAGAGGGTCCCATATGCGCGAGTTAGCGCAGGGATAGGAACTTTATAGGGGTTCCACTGGGGCGACACAGGGCGCGATAGGGGCTCAATAGAGGGTGGCATAAGGTGTACGGAGGGTTCGACAGGTGCTCTTCGGAGGGCTTTATGGCGGGATCATAAGGGGAGCGATATGGGCTCTCTAGGAGGCAGCAGAAGTGCGACTGAGTGTGCCGTAGATGCTGTACAAGAGGCTCCATAGGAGGAAGATAGGGCGCAAGAAACGGGCTCTATAGAGGGCTGCATAGTGGAGAGAAAGATAGAGATAGCGGCTCGATAGCAGGGAATTCTTGGCGCTGATAGAAGATCTAGCGGTAGTTCCGTGGAGGAGAGAGCAAGAGCGAGATAAGGACTATGTATAAGACCCCACAGCGAGGACTTGACGGGCACGATAGGGGCGTGTGTAGAGGGGAGAGAGAGGGCGTATTAGGGTCTCTAGGGGTGCCCCTTGCAGGATAGAGAGGGCGTGATAAGTGCTCTATCGGGGTTCGATAGCGTAGACCTAGGGGGCGAGATAGGGTCTCTCTATAGAGCTTTAGAAGGGAGACAAAGAGCAAGAAAGGGGCTCCGTATGTTGGACTTCTTGGTCGTGAGGGGAGCTCTATAGACATTTCCATGGGTGCAAGACAGGGCATCAGAGGGTCTTTGTAGGAAGATGTAAACGGGGTACAGAGGGTGTGCTAAGTGCTCTACAAGGGGGCGCGATATCAGGAACTTAGGGGGCGCTCGAGGGGCTCTATAGAGGGCTCTATAGGCACACTACAGGAAGCGATAGGGGCTGTTTAATGGGTTCCGTAGGGACGGTGAAGGGAGCTCTATAGAGTGCTGCCTACGGGAGACAATAAGCGAGATAAGGTCTCTAGAGAGGGCTCCACGTGTGGGACTTATTAGCCGTGATAGGAGATCTACAGGGGTTTCCATGGGGGCGACGTAGGGTATGATAGGGGCTCCATAGGTGGGATATAGGGAGCCCGAAACGGGTTCTATACAGGGCTCGATTGGCGAAACAGAGCAAGATAGGGGCTCTGGAGGGGGCGCCATAACCCCACTGCAGGGCGCGGTAATGGTCGTAGAAGGGACTCCGTAAGAGGGATGCAGGGACAGTGAAAACACCTCTCTAGAAGACTCCATAGGGGAGAAAAAGAGCGAGATAGCAAACTCTATATTCGGCACTTATTGGCCATTATGGGAGCTCTCCGTAGGTCGCACACTAAGCGCAACAGAGGGTGCGATAAGGGCTGTTAAAGGGGCTCCATAGGAGGGACATTGAGAGCGTGATAGGGACTCTAGAGACAGGTCCGTAGGGGAGAGAGAGAGAGAGATCGGGGCTCTAGATGTGGCGCCGTATGCCAACTTCAGGGCACGATAACGCCCGTAGAAGGGACTCCATACGAAGGACAGAGGAAGAGTGATAGCACCTCTCTAGAAGGCACCATAGGAGAGAGAAAGTGTGAAAGAGGGGCTCTAGAGGGGGTTCCATAGGCGAAACATATCGGCTGGGATGGGAGCTCTGTATGGGGTTCCACGAGGGTGAAAAAAAGGCGTGATGTGAGCTGAATAGCGGGCAACATATGAGTTAGAGAGGGGTCGATACGTGCTCTGCAAGTGACTCCACAGCGAGATCATAAGGGAAGAGATAAGGGCTCTCTAGGGGGCACCAGAAGTGCGACTGAGTGTTCCAAAGAGTCTACCCCTGCGGCTCGATAGGAGGAAGAAAAGGAGCAAGAAATGGGCTCAACAGAGGGCTGCAGAGTGAAGAGAAAATTGGGTTGAGGAAACCAACAATGGGCTCAGAGAACCAAAAATATATTGAGGAACCCAAAAATGGAGGGAGGAACCAAAAAATGGGCTCAGGAACCCAAAAATGGAGTGAGGAATCAAAGAAATGGGCTCAAGAATTCAAAAATGGATTGAGGAATCCAAAAATGGATTGAGGAACCCCAAAAAAGGGCTCAGGAACCAAAAAATGGATTAAGGAACCCCAAAATGGATTGAGGAACCAAAAATTGGCTGAGGAATCCAAAAATGGCCCGAAGAAGCCAAAAATAAATTGAGGAAACAAAAAATAGGCTGAGGAACCCCAAAATGGATTGAGGAACCCAAAACCGGATTGAGTAACCCAAAAATGGGCTCATGAAACCAAAAATGGATCGAGGAACCCAAAAATGGGCTCAGGAACCCAAAAATTGCCTGAAGAATCCAAAAATGGATTGAAGAACTCGAAAAAGAATTGAGGAAAGAAAAAATGGCCTCAGGAACCAAAGAATGGATTGAGGAACCCCAAAACAATCTCAGGGACTTAAAAATGGATTAAGGAACCAAAAAATGGATTGAGGAACTCAAAAATGGGCTGAGGAACCAATAAATGGATTGAGGAACCAAAAAATGGGCTCAGGAACCCCAAAACGGATTGAGGAAACCAAAAATGGGCTGAGGATACCAAAAATGGGCTGAATAACCCAAAAATGGATTGAGAAACCCAAAAATGGCCTGAAGAACCAAAAAAAATGTATTGAGGAAACAAAAAATTGGGTGCGGAACCAAAAAAATGGATTAAGGAACGCAAAAATGGGATGAGGAAACAGAAAAAAGGATTGAGGAACCCAAAATGGATTGAGAAACCCGAAAAATTGCTCAGGAAACCATTTTTTGGTTCCTCAATCCATTTTGGGGTTCCTGAGCCCATTTTGGGGATTCCTCAATCCATTTTTGGATTCATGTGTCCATTTTTGGAGTCCTCAGGCAATTTTTGAGTTCCTGAGACCATTCTTGTGTTCCTGTGCCATTTTTGGGTTCCTCAATCCATTTTTGGTTTCCTCAATCCATTTTTGGCCTCTTCATTCCATTTTTTTTTCTTCAGCACATTTTTACGTTCCTCAGCACATTTTTTTGATTCCTCAATCCATTTTTGGTTTCCTTAATCTATTTTTTGGTTCCTCAGCCCATTTTTGGATTTCTCAATCCATTTTTTGGTTCCTTAAACCATTTTGGGTTCTTGAGCCCATTTTGGGGTTCCTCAATCCATTTTTTGATTTCTCAGATCATTTTTGGTTTCCGCGGTCCATTTTCTATTTCCTCAATCCATTTTTTGGGTTCCTCACCCCCATTTTTGAGTTCTTCAGCCCATTTTTAGGTTCCTCAAACCATGTTTGGGTTCCTGAGACCATTTTTGGGTTTCTGAGACCATTTGGGGGTTCCTCAATCCATTTTTGGTTTCTTCATTACGTGAGGAATCCAAAAATGGATTTAGGAAACCAAAAAAGGGCTGCGGAATCCAAAAATGGGCTGCTGAATCCAAAAATGGGCTGAGGAACTAAAAAATGGAATGAGGATTCAAAAATGGGCTAAAAATGGATTGCGGGATAGCCGTTTTCCTGTATCAGACAGACCCCGGCATTTTACAGTCGTGCGGAAGAGCTGGGACAGAGACGGGCAGAAGATAGCAGAGAAGGTACGGCTCCGAGACAAGAAGCAGTTTGGTAGGCGTACCTGTGTGTGATGAACATATGCCTGATGAATATATTGGCAAGGAACCGATTTCAGATCCAATAGTACACAGAGAGGCATATCTACGGCTACCCCGCAAGCTCCTTCGGCCGCGGAGTTTGAAACCTCCGCAGAGAGAGCCTGTGCGCTCTTGCTTAGCCGAAGAAGCTTCGCGCGCATTCCCGGGCATTTTCAGCAGACTCCGGCTCCACAGGTTCTTTCCACTAAGAGGTAAAGCTGTCTGCGAACTGCTAAGACTAAAACGTGTAGCTGTCAAAAGTTTACTTCGTGCCCCCATTCCAAAGTCACAGAAAAGGAGTCGGTCTGTTCCTTCCCTCCGACAGCAGCAGTCATTTAAATCTTCATCCATCTCAGCTGTAAGGAGCCGCATCACTGTAAAACGCTTAGCTGTTGTTCAGAAAAGAAACCTGTCAGACGAGAAATGTTTCGCCTTGCAAGACCATCCTCTGCCTTCGTCTGCGCAGCGCAAGTAATCAAACGAACTGGTAATAGTCCAGTGAGGAGCGATTCGTATTTTCAAGTGCTTCCCAGCAGACTCGGGATGCACGGAAACTTTACCTCGAGAGATATGTCTCTCTGTGTACTGTTACATCTGAAATCGGTTCCTTGCCAATATATTCATCAGGCATCGTTTCATCACGCACAGGTACGCCTTCCAGTCTGCTTCATGTCTTCCGAGGCGTACCTTCTCTGCTATCTTCTGGCCGTCTCTCTCCTAGCTCTTCCGCACGACTGTAAAACGCCGGGGTCTCTCTGTTTCAGGAAAAGGGCTACCCCGCAAGCTCTTTCGGCCGCGGAGTTTGAAACCTCCGCAGAGAGAGCCTGTGCGCTCTTGCTTAGTCGAAGAAGCTTCGCGCGCATTCCCGGGCATTCTCAGCAGACTCCGGCTCCACAGGTTCTTTCCACTAAGAGGTAAAGCTGTCTGCGAACTGCTAAGACTACAACGTATTGCTGTCAAAAGTTTTCTTCGTGTCCCCGTTCCAAAGTCACAGAAAAGAAGTGGGTCTGTTCCTTCCCTCCGACAACAGCAGTCATTTATAATCTTCGTCCATCTCAGCTGTAAGCAGCCGCATCACTGTAAAACGCTTAGCTGTTGCTCAGAAAAGAAACCTGTCAGACGAGAAATGTTTCGCCTTGCAAGATCATCCTCTGCCTTCGTCTGCGCAGCGCAAGTAATCAAACGAACTGGTAATAGTCCAGTGAGGAGCGATTCGTATTTTCAGGTGCTTCCCAGCAGACTCGGGAAGCACGGAAGCTTTACCTCGAGAGATATGTCTCTCTGTGTACTGTTAGATCTGAAATCGGTTCCTTGCCAATATATTCATCAGGCATCTGTTCATCACGCACAGGTACGCCTTCCAGTCTGCTTCTTGTCTCGGAGCCGTACCTTCTCTGCTATCTTCTGCCTGTCTCTGTCCCAGCTCTTCCGCACGACTGTATAACGCCGGGGTCTGTCTGATTCAGGAAAACGGCTACCCCGCAAGCTCTTTCGGCCGCGGAGTTTGAAACCTCCGGAGAGAGTGCCTGTGCGCTCTTGCTTAGTCGAAGAAGCTTCGCGCGCATTCCTGGGCATTTCTTTTCTGAGCAACAGCGAGGCGTTTTACAGTGATGCGGCTGCTTACAGCTGAGATGGATGAAGATTTAAATGACTGCTGCTGTCGGAGGGAAGGAACAGACCGACTCCTTTGCTGTGACTTTGGAACGGGGGCACGAAGAAAACTTTTGACAGCTACACGGTTTAGTCTTAGCAGTTCGCAGACAGCTTTACCTCTTAGTGGAAAGAACCTGTGGAGCCGGAGTCTGCTGAGAATGCCCAGGAATGCGTGCGAAGCTTCTTCGACTAAGCAAGAGCGCACAGGCACTCTCTCCGGAGGTTTCAAACTCCGCGGCCGAAGGAGCTTGCGGGGTAGCCGTTTTCCTGTATCAGACAGACCCCGGCGTTTTACAGCCGTGCGGAAGTGCTGTGACAGAGACGGGCAGAAGATAGCAGAGAAGGTACGGCTCCGAGACAAGAAGCAGTTTGGTAGGCGTACCTGTGCGTGAGGAACAGATGCCTGATGAATATATTGGCAAGGAACCGATTTCAGATCTAATAGTACACAGAGAGACATATCTCTCGATGTAAAGCTTCCGTGCATCCCGAGTCTGCTGGGAAGCACTTGAAAATACGAATCGCTCCTCACTGGACTATTACCAGTTCGTTTGATTACTTGCGCTGCGCAGACGAAGGCAGAGGTGATCTTGCAAGGCAAAACATTTCTCGTCTGACAGGTTTCTTTTCTGAGCAACAGCGAGGCGTTTTACAGTGATGCGGCTCCTTACAGCTGAGATGGATGAAGATTTAAATGACTGCTGCTGTCGGAGGGAAGGAACAGACCGACTCCTTTTCTGTGACTTTGGAACCGGCTGTAAAAGGGCCTCCGTTAGGAGGGACATGAGTGTAATTACACAGGAGTGTCATAGGGGCTCTAGAAACGGCTCCATGGGAGAGACTAAGAGCGAGATAGGGACTCAAGAGAGGGTCCCATATGCGCGAGTTAGCGCAGGGATAGGAACTTTATAGGGGTTCCACTGGGGCGACACAGGGCGCGATAGGGGCTCAATAGAGGGTGGCATAAGGTGTACGGAGGGTTCGACAGGTGCTCTTCGGAGGGCTTTATGGCGGGATCATAAGGGGAGCGATATGGGCTCTCTAGGAGGCAGCAGAAGTGCGACTGAGTGTGCCGTAGATGCTGTACAAGAGGCTCCATAGGAGGAAGATAGGGAGCAAGAAACGGGCTCTATAGAGGGCTGCATAGTGGAAAGATAGAGATAGCGGCTCGATAGCAGGGAATTCTTGGCGCTGATAGAAGATCTAGCGGGAGTTCCGTGGAGGAGAGAGCAAGAGCGAGATAAGGACTATGTATAAGACCCCACAGCGAGGACTTGATGGGCACGATAGGGGCGTGTGTAGAGGGGAGAGAGAGGGCGTATTAGGGTCTCTAGGGGTGCCCCTTGCGGGATAGAGAGGGCGTGATAAGTGCTCTATCGGGGTTCGATAGCGTAGACCTAGGGGGCGAGATAGGGTCTCTCTATAGAGCTTTAGAAGGGAGACAAAGAGCAAGAAAGGGGCTCCGTATGTTGGACTTCTTGGTCGTGAGGGGAGCTCTATAGACGTTTCCATGGGTGCAAGACAGGGCATGAGAGGGTCTTTGTAGGAAGATGTAAACGGGGTACAGAGGGTGTGCTAAGTGCTCTACAAGGGGGCACGATATCAGCAACTTAGGGGGCGCTCGAGGGGCTCTATAGAGGGCTCTATAGGCACACCACAGGAAGCGATAGGGGCTGTTTAATGGGTTCCGTAGGGACGGTGAAGGGAGCTCTATAGAGTGCTGCCTACGGGAGACAATAAGCGAGATAAGGTCTCTAGAGAGGGCTCCACGTGTGGGACTTATTAGCCGTGATAGGAGATCTACAGGGGTTTCCATGGGGGCGACGTAGGGTATGATAGGGGCTCCATAGGTGGGATATAGGGAGCCCGAAACGGGTTCTATACAGGGCTCCATTGGCGAAACAGAGCAAGATAGGGGCTCTGGAGGGGGCGCCATAACCCCACTGCAGGGCGCGGTAATGGTCGTAGAAGGGACTCCGTAAGAGGGATGCAGGGACAGTGAAAACACCTCTCTAGAAGACTCCATAGGGGAGAAAAAGAGCGAGATAGCAAACTCTATATTCGGCACTTATTGGCCATTATGGGAGCTCTCCGTAGGTCGCACGCTAAGCGCAACAGAGGGTGCGATAAGGGCTGTTAAAGGGGCTCCATAGGAGGGACATTGAGAGCGTGATAGGGACTCTAGAGACAGGTCCGTAGGGGAGAGAGAGAGAGAGATCGGGGCTCTAGATGTGGCGCCGTATGCCAACTTCAGGGCACGATAACGCCCGTAGAAGGGACTCCATACGAAGGACAGAGGAAGAGTGATAGCACCTCTCTAGAAGGCACCATAGGAGAGAGAAAGTGTGAAAGAGGGGCTCTAGAGGGGGTTCCATAGGCGAAACATATCGGCTGGGATGGGAGCTCTGTATGGGGTTCCACGAGGGTGAAAAAAAGGCGTGATGTGAGCTGAATAGCGGGCAACATATGAGTTAGAGAGGGGTCGATACGTGCTCTGCAAGTGACTCCACAGCGAGATCATAAGGGAAGAGATAAGGGCTCTCTAGGGGGCACCAGAAGTGCGACTGAGTGTTCCAAAGAGTCTACCCCTGCGGCTCGATAGGAGGAAGAAAAGGAGCAAGAAATGGGCTCGACAGAGGGCTGCAGAGTGAAGAGAAAATTGGGTTGAGGAAACCAACAATGGGCTCAGAGAACCAAAAATATATTGAGGAACCCAAAAATGGAGGGAGGAACCAAAAAATGGGCTCAGGAACCCAAAAATGGAGTGAGGAATCAAAGAAATGGGCTCAAGAATTCAAAAATGGATTGAGGAATCCAAAAATGGATTGAGGAACCCCAAAAAAGGGCTCAGGAACCAAAAAATGGATTAAGGAACCCCAAAATGGATTGAGGAACCAAAAATTGGCTGAGGAATCCAAAAATGGCCCGAAGAAGCCAAAAATAAATTGAGGAAACAAAAAATAGGCTGAGGAACCCCAAAATGGATTGAGGAACCCAAAACCGGATTGAGTAACCCAAAAATGGGCTCATGAAACCAAAAATGGATCGAGGAACCCAAAAATGGGCTCAGGAACCCAAAAATTGCCTGAAGAATCCAAAAATGGATTGAAGAACTCGAAAAAGAATTGAGGAAAGAAAAAATGGCCTCAGGAACCAAAGAATGGATTGAGGAACCCCAAAACAATCTCAGGGACTTAAAAATGGATTAAGGAACCAAAAAATGGATTGAGGAACTCAAAAATGGGGCTGAGGAACCAATAAATGGATTGAGGAACCAAAAAATGGGCTCAGGAACCCCAAAACGGATTGAGGAAACCAAAAATGGGCTGAGGATACCAAAAATGGGCTGAATAACCCAAAAATGGATTGAGAAACCCAAAAATGGCCTGAAGAACCAAAAAAAATGTATTGAGGAAACAAAAAAATTGGGTACGGAACCAAAAAAATGGATTAAGGAACCCAAAAATGGGATGAGGAAACAGAAAAAAGGATTGAGGAACCCAAAATGGATTGAGAAACCCGAAAAATTGCTCAGGAAACCATTTTTTTGGTTCCTCAATCCATTTTGGGGTTCCTGAGCCCATTTTGGGGATTCCTCAATCCATTTTTGGATTCATGTGTCCATTTTTGGAGTCCTCAGGCAATTTTTGAGTTCCTGAGACCATTCTTGTGTTCCTGTGCCATTTTTGGTTTCCTCAATCCATTTTTGGGCTCTTCATTCCATTTTTCTTTCTTCAGCACATTTTTACGTTCCTCAGCACATTTTTTTGATTCCTCAATCCATTTTTGGTTTCCTTAATCTATTTTTTGGTTCCTCAGCCCATTTTTGGATTTCTCAATCCATTTTTTGGTTCCTTAAACCATTTTGGGGTTCTTGAGCCCATTTTGGGGTTCCTCAATCCATTTTTTGATTTCTCAGACCATGTTTGGTTTCCGCGGTCCATTTTCTATTTCCTCAATCCATTTTTGGGTTCCTCACCCCATTTTTGAGTTCTTCAGCCCATTTTTAGGTTCCTCAAACCATGTTTGGGTTCCTGAGACCATTTTTGGGTTTCTGAGACCATTTGGGGGTTCCTCAATCCATTTTTGGTTTCTTCATTACGTGAGGAATCCAAAAATGGATTTAGGAAACCAAAAAAGGGCTGCGGAATCCAAAAATGGGCTGCTGAATCCAAAAATGGGCTGAGGAACTAAAAAATGGAATGAGGATTCAAAAATGGGCTAAAAATGGATTGCGGGATAGCCGTTTTCCTGTATCAGACAGACCCCGGCATTTTACAGTCGTGCGGAAGAGCTGGGACAGAGACGGGCAGAAGATAGCAGAGAAGGTACGGCTCCGAGACAAGAAGCAGTTTGGTAGGCGTACCTGTGTGTGATGAACATATGCCTGATGAATATATTGGCAAGGAACCGATTTCAGATCCAATAGTACACAGAGAGGCATATCTACGGCTACCCCGCAAGCTCCTTCGGCCGCGGAGTTTGAAACCTCCGCAGAGAGAGCCTGTGCGCTCTTGCTTAGCCGAAGAAGCTTCGCGCGCATTCCCGGGCATTTTCAGCAGACTCCGGCTCCACAGGTTCTTTCCACTAAGAGGTAAAGCTGTCTGCGAACTGCTAAGACTAAAACGTGTAGCTGTCAAAAGTTTACTTCGTGCCCCCATTCCAAAGTCACAGAAAAGGAGTCGGTCTGTTCCTTCCCTCCGACAGCAGCAGTCATTTAAATCTTCATCCATCTCAGCTGTAAGGAGCCGCATCACTGTAAAACGCTTAGCTGTTGCTCAGAAAAGAAACCTGTCAGACGAGAAATGTTTCGCCTTGCAAGATCATCCTCTGCCTTCGTCTGCGCAGCGCAAGTAATCAAACGAACTGGTAATAGTCCAGTGAGGAGCGATTCGTATTTTCAGGTGCTTCCCAGCAGACTCGGGAAGCACGGAAGCTTTACGTCGAGAGATATGTCTCTCTGTGTACTGTTAGATCTGAAATCGGTTCCTTGCCAATATATTCATCAGGCATCTGTTCATCACGCACAGGTACGCCTTCCAGTCTGCTTCTTGTCTCGGAGCCGTACCTTCTCTGCTATCTTCTGCCTGTCTCTGTCCCAGCTCTTCCGCACGACTGTATAACGCCGGGGTCTGTCTGATTCAGGAAAACGGCTACCCCGCAAGCTCTTTCGGCCGCGGAGTTTGAAACCTCCGGAGAGAGTGCCTGTGCGCTCTTGCTTAGTCGAAGAAGCTTCGCGCGCATTCCTGGGCATTTCTTTTCTGAGCAACAGCGAGGCGTTTTACAGTGATGCGGCTGCTTACAGCTGAGATGGATGAAGATTTAAATGACTGCTGCTGTCGGAGGGAAGGAACAGACCGACTCCTTTGCTGTGACTTTGGAACGGGGGCACGAAGAAAACTTTTGACAGCTACACGGTTTAGTCTTAGCAGTTCGCAGACAGCTTTACCTCTTAGTGGAAAGAACCTGTGGAGCCGGAGTCTGCTGAGAATGCCCAGGAATGCGTGCGAAGCTTCTTCGACTAAGCAAGAGCGCACAGGCACTCTCTCCGGAGGTTTCAAACTCCGCGGCCGAAGGAGCTTGCGGGGTAGCCGTTTTCCTGTATCAGACAGACCCCGGCGTTTTACAGCCGTGCGGAAGTGCTGTGACAGAGACGGGCAGAAGATAGCAGAGAAGGTACGGCTCCGAGACAAGAAGCAGTTTGGTAGGCGTACCTGTGCGTGAGGAACAGATGCCTGATGAATATATTGGCAAGGAACCGATTTCAGATCTAATAGTACACAGAGAGACATATCTCTCGATGTAAAGCTTCCGTGCATCCCGAGTCTGCTGGGAAGCACTTGAAAATACGAATCGCTCCTCACTGGACTATTACCAGTTCGTTTGATTACTTGCGCTGCGCAGACGAAGGCAGAGGTGATCTTGCAAGGCAAAACATTTCTCGTCTGACAGGTTTCTTTTCTGAGCAACAGCGAGGCGTTTTACAGTGATGCGGCTCCTTACAGCTGAGATGGATGAAGATTTAAATGACTGCTGCTGTCGGAGGGAAGGAACAGACCGACTCCTTTTCTGTGACTTTGGAACCGGCTGTAAAAGGGGCTCCGTTAGGAGGGACATGAGTGTAATTACACAGGAGTGTCATAGGGGCTCTAGAAACGGCTCCATGGGAGAGACTAAGAGCGAGATAGGGACTCAAGAGAGGGTCCCATATGCGCGAGTTAGCGCAGGGATAGGAACTTTATAGGGGTTCCACTGGGGCGACACAGGGCGCGATAGGGGCTCAATAGAGGGTGGCATAAGGTGTACGGAGGGTTCGACAGGTGCTCTTCGGAGGGCTTTATGGCGGGATCATAAGGGGAGCGATATGGGCTCTCTAGGAGGCAGCAGAAGTGCGACTGAGTGTGCCGTAGATGCTGTACAAGAGGCTCCATAGGAGGAAGATAGGGAGCAAGAAACGGGCTCTATAGAGGGCTGCATAGTGGAGAGAAAGATAGAGATAGCGGCTCGATAGCAGGGAATTCTTGGCGCTGATAGAAGATCTAGCGGGAGTTCCGTGGAGGAGAGAGCAAGAGCGAGATAAGGACTATGTATAAGACCCCACAGCGAGGACTTGACGGGCACGATAGGGGCGTGTGTAGAGGGGAGAGAGAGGGCGTATTAGGGTCTCTAGGGGTGCCCCTTGCGGGATAGAGAGGGCGTGATAAGTGCTCTATCGGGGTTCGATAGCGTAGACCTAGGGGGCGAGATAGGGTCTCTCTATAGAGCTTTAGAAGGGAGACAAAGAGCAAGAAAGGGGCTCCGTATGTTGGACTTCTTGGTCGTGAGGGGAGCTCTATAGACGTTTCCATGGGTGCAAGACAGGGCATGAGAGGGTCTTTGTAGGAAGATGTAAACGGGGTACAGAGGGTGTGCTAAGTGCTCTACAAGGGGGGACGATATCAGCAACTTAGGGGGCGCTCGAGGGGCTCTATAGAGGGCTCTATAGGCACACCACAGGAAGCGATAGGGGCTGTTTAATGGGTTCCGTAGGGACGGTGAAGGGAGCTCTATAGAGTGCTGCCTACGGGAGACAATAAGCGAGATAAGGTCTCTAGAGAGGGCTCCACGTGTGGGACTTATTAGCCGTGATAGGAGATCTACAGGGGTTTCCATGGGGGCGACGTAGGGTATGATAGGGGCTCCATAGGTGGGATATAGGGAGCCCGAAACGGGTTCTATACAGGGCTCCATTGGCGAAACAGAGCAAGATAGGGGCTCTGGAGGGGGCGCCATAACCCCACTGCAGGGCGCGGTAATGGTCGTAGAAGGGACTCCGTAAGAGGGATGCAGGGACAGTGAAAACACCTCTCTAGAAGACTCCATAGGGGAGAAAAAGAGCGAGATAGCAAACTCTATATTCGGCACTTATTGGCCATTATGGGAGCTCTCCGTAGGTCGCACGCTAAGCGCAACAGAGGGTGCGATAAGGGCTGTTAAAGGGGCTCCATAGGAGGGACATTGAGAGCGTGATAGGGACTCTAGAGACAGGTCCGTAGGGGAGAGAGAGAGAGAGATCGGGGCTCTAGATGTGGCGCCGTATGCCAACTTCAGGGCACGATAACGCCCGTAGAAGGGACTCCATACGAAGGACAGAGGAAGAGTGATAGCACCTCTCTAGAAGGCACCATAGGAGAGAGAAAGTGTGAAAGAGGGGCTCTAGAGGGGGTTCCATAGGCGAAACATATCGGCTGGGATGGGAGCTCTGTATGGGGTTCCACGAGGGTGAAAAAAAGGCGTGATGTGAGCTGAATAGCGGGCAACATATGAGTTAGAGAGGGGTCGATACGTGCTCTGCAAGTGACTCCACAGCGAGGTCATAAGGGAAGAGATAAGGGCTCTCTAGGGGGCACCAGAAGTGCGACTGAGTGTTCCAAAGAGTCTACCCCTGCGGCTCGATAGGAGGAAGAAAAGGAGCAAGAAATGGGCTCGACAGAGGGCTGCAGAGTGAAGAGAAAATTGGGTTGAGGAAACCAACAATGGGCTCAGAGAACCAAAAATATATTGAGGAACCCAAAAATGGAGGGAGGAACCAAAAAATGGGCTCAGGAACCCAAAAATGGAGTGAGGAATCAAAGAAATGGGCTCAAGAATTCAAAAATGGATTGAGGAATCCAAAAATGGATTGAGGAACCCCAAAAAAGGGCTCAGGAACCAAAAAATGGATTAAGAAACCCCAAAATGGATTGAGGAACCAAAAATTGGCTGAGGAATCCAAAAATGGCCCGAAGAAGCCAAAAATAAATTGAGGAAACAAAAAATAGGCTGAGGAACCCCAAAATGGATTGAGGAACCCAAAACCGGATTGAGTAACCCAAAAATGGGCTCATGAAACCAAAAATGGATCGAGGAACCCAAAAATGGGCTCAGGAACCCAAAAATTGCCTGAAGAATCCAAAAATGGATTGAAGAACTCGAAAAAGAATTGAGGAAAGAAAAAATGGCCTCAGGAACCAAAGAATGGATTGAGGAACCCCAAAACAATCTCAGGGACTTAAAAATGGATTAAGGAACCAAAAAATGGATTGAGGAACTCAAAAATGGGCTGAGGAACCAATAAATGGATTGAGGAACCAAAAAATGGGCTCAGGAACCCCAAAACGGATTGAGGAAACCAAAAATGGGCTGAGGATACCAAAAATGGGCTGAATAACCCAAAAATGGATTGAGAAACCCAAAAATGGCCTGAAGAACCAAAAAAAATGTATTGAGGAAACAAAAAATTGGGTACGGAACCAAAAAAATGGATTAAGGAACCCAAAAATGGGATGAGGAAACAGAAAAAAGGATTGAGGAACCCAAAATGGATTGAGAAACCCGAAAAATTGCTCAGGAAACCATTTTTTTGGTTCCTCAATCCATTTTGGGGTTCCTGAGCCCATTTTGGGGATTCCTCAATCCATTTTTGGATTCATGTGTCCATTTTTGGAGTCCTCAGGCAATTTTTGAGTTCCTGAGACCATTCTTGTGTTCCTGTGCCATTTTTGGTTTCCTCAATCCATTTTTGGGCTCTTCATTCCATTTTTCTTTCTTCAGCACATTTTTACGTTCCTCAGCACATTTTTTTGATTCCTCAATCCATTTTTGGTTTCCTTAATCTATTTTTTGGTTCCTCAGCCCATTTTTGGATTTCTCAATCCATTTTTTGGTTCCTTAAACCATTTTGGGGTTCTTGAGCCCATTTTGGGGTTCCTCAATCCATTTTTTGATTTCTCAGACCATGTTTGGTTTCCGCGGTCCATTTTCTATTTCCTCAATCCATTTTTGGGTTCCTCACCCCATTTTTGAGTTCTTCAGCCCATTTTTAGGTTCCTCAAACCATGTTTGGGTTCCTGAGACCATTTTTGGGTTTCTGAGACCATTTGGGGGTTCCTCAATCCATTTTTGGTTTCTTCATTACGTGAGGAATCCAAAAATGGATTTAGGAAACCAAAAAAGGGCTGCGGAATCCAAAAATGGGCTGCTGAATCCAAAAATGGGCTGAGGAACTAAAAAATGGAATGAGGATTCAAAAATGGGCTAAAAATGGATTGCGGGATAGCCGTTTTCCTGTATCAGACAGACCCCGGCATTTTACAGTCGTGCGGAAGAGCTGGGACAGAGACGGGCAGAAGATAGCAGAGAAGGTACGGCTCCGAGACAAGAAGCAGTTTGGTAGGCGTACCTGTGTGTGATGAACATATGCCTGATGAATATATTGGCAAGGAACCGATTTCAGATCCAATAGTACACAGAGAGGCATATCTACGGCTACCCCGCAAGCTCCTTCGGCCGCGGAGTTTGAAACCTCCGCAGAGAGAGCCTGTGCGCTCTTGCTTAGCCGAAGAAGCTTCGCGCGCATTCCCGGGCATTTTCAGCAGACTCCGGCTCCACAGGTTCTTTCCACTAAGAGGTAAAGCTGTCTGCGAACTGCTAAGACTAAAACGTGTAGCTGTCAAAAGTTTACTTCGTGCCCCCATTCCAAAGTCACAGAAAAGGAGTCGGTCTGTTCCTTCCCTCCGACAGCAGCAGTCATTTAAATCTTCATCCATCTCAGCTGTAAGGAGCCGCATCACTGTAAAACGCTTAGCTGTTGTTCAGAAAAGAAACCTGTCAGACGAGAAATGTTTCGCCTTGCAAGACCATCCTCTGCCTTCGTCTGCGCAGCGCAAGTAATCAAACGAACTGGTAATAGTCCAGTGAGGAGCGATTCGTATTTTCAAGTGCTTCCCAGCAGACTCGGGATGCACGGAAACTTTACCTCGAGAGATATGTCTCTCTGTGTACTGTTAGATCTGAAATCGGTTCCTTGCCAATATATTCATCAGGCATCGTTTCATCACGCACAGGTACGCCTTCCAGTCTGCTTCATGTCTCGGAGGCGTACCTTCTCTGCTATCTTCTGGCCGTCTCTCTCCTAGCTCTTCCGCACGACTGTAAAACGCCGGGGTCTCTCTGTTTCAGGAAAAGGGCTACCCCGCAAGCTCTTTCGGCCGCGGAGTTTGAAACCTCCGGAGAGAGAGCCTGTGCGCTCTTGCTTAGTCGAAGAAGCTTCGCGCGCATTCCCGGGCATTCTCAGCAGACTCCGGCTCCACAGGTTCTTTCCACTAAGAGGTAAAGCTGTCTGCGAACTGCTAAGACTACAACGTGTTGCTGTCAAAAGTTTTCTTCGTGTCCCCGTTCCAAAGTCACAGAAAAGAAGTGGGTCTGTTCCTTCCCTGCGACAGCAGCAGTCATTTAAATCTTCATCCATCTCAGCTGTAAGCAGCCGCATCACTGTAAAACGCTTAGCTGTTGCTCAGAAAAGAAACCTGTCAGACGAGAAATGTTTCGCCTTGCAAGATCATCCTCTGCCTTCGTCTGCGCAGCGCAAGTAATCAAACGAACTGGTAATAGTCCAGTGAGGAGCGATTCGTATTTTCAGGTGCTTCCCAGCAGACTCGGGAAGCACGGAAGCTTTACCTCGAGAGATATGTCTCTCTGTGTACTGTTAGATCTGAAATCGGTTCCTTGCCAATATATTCATCAGGCATCTGTTCATCACGCACAGGTACGCCTTCCAGTCTGCTTCTTGTCTCGGAGCCGTACCTTCTCTGCTATCTTCTGCCTGTCTCTGTCCCAGCTCTTCCGCACGACTGTATAACGCCGGGGTCTGTCTGATTCAGGAAAACGGCTACCCCGCAAGCTCTTTCGGCCGCGGAGTTTGAAACCTCCGGAGAGAGTGCCTGTGCGCTCTTGCTTAGTCGAAGAAGCTTCGCGCGCATTCCTGGGCATTTCTTTTCTGAGCAACAGCGAGGCGTTTTACAGTGATGCGGCTGCTTACAGCTGAGATGGATGAAGATTTAAATGACTGCTGCTGTCGGAGGGAAGGAACAGACCGACTCCTTTGCTGTGACTTTGGAACGGGGGCACGAAGAAAACTTTTGACAGCTACACGGTTTAGTCTTAGCAGTTCGCAGACAGCTTTACCTCTTAGTGGAAAGAACCTGTGGAGCCGGAGTCTGCTGAGAATGCCCAGGAATGCGTGCGAAGCTTCTTCGACTAAGCAAGAGCGCACAGGCACTCTCTCCGGAGGTTTCAAACTCCGCGGCCGAAGGAGCTTGCGGGGTAGCCGTTTTCCTGTATCAGACAGACCCCGGCGTTTTACAGCCGTGCGGAAGTGCTGTGACAGAGACGGGCAGAAGATAGCAGAGAAGGTACGGCTCCGAGACAAGAAGCAGTTTGGTAGGCGTACCTGTGCGTGAGGAACAGATGCCTGATGAATATATTGGCAAGGAACCGATTTCAGATCTAATAGTACACAGAGAGACATATCTCTCGATGTAAAGCTTCCGTGCATCCCGAGTCTGCTGGGAAGCACTTGAAAATACGAATCGCTCCTCACTGGACTATTACCAGTTCGTTTGATTACTTGCGCTGCGCAGACGAAGGCAGAGGTGATCTTGCAAGGCAAAACATTTCTCGTCTGACAGGTTTCTTTTCTGAGCAACAGCGAGGCGTTTTACAGTGATGCGGCTCCTTACAGCTGAGATGGATGAAGATTTAAATGACTGCTGCTGTCGGAGGGAAGGAACAGACCGACTCCTTTTCTGTGACTTTGGAACCGGCTGTAAAAGGGGCTCCGTTAGGAGGGACATGAGTGTAATTACACAGGAGTGTCATAGGGGCTCTAGAAACGGCTCCATGGGAGAGACTAAGAGCGAGATAGGGACTCAAGAGAGGGTCCCATATGCGCGAGTTAGCGCAGGGATAGGAACTTTATAGGGGTTCCACTGGGGCGACACAGGGCGCGATAGGGGCTCAATAGAGGGTGGCATAAGGTGTACGGAGGGTTCGACAGGTGCTCTTCGGAGGGCTTTATGGCGGGATCATAAGGGGAGCGATATGGGCTCTCTAGGAGGCAGCAGAAGTGCGACTGAGTGTGCCGTAGATGCTGTACAAGAGGCTCCATAGGAGGAAGATAGGGAGCAAGAAACGGGCTCTATAGAGGGCTGCATAGTGGAGAGAAAGATAGAGATAGCGGCTCGATAGCAGGGAATTCTTGGCGCTGATAGAAGATCTAGCGGGAGTTCCGTGGAGGAGAGAGCAAGAGCGAGATAAGGACTATGTATAAGACCCCACAGCGAGGACTTGACGGGCACGATAGGGGCGTGTGTAGAGGGGAGAGAGAGGGCGTATTAGGGTCTCTAGGGGTGCCCCTTGCGGGATAGAGAGGGCGTGATAAGTGCTCTATCGGGGTTCGATAGCGTAGACCTAGGGGGCGAGATAGGGTCTCTCTATAGAGCTTTAGAAGGGAGACAAAGAGCAAGAAAGGGGCTCCGTATGTTGGACTTCTTGGTCGTGAGGGGAGCTCTATAGACGTTTCCATGGGTGCAAGACAGGGCATGAGAGGGTCTTTGTAGGAAGATGTAAACGGGGTACAGAGGGTGTGCTAAGTGCTCTACAAGGGGGCACGATATCAGCAACTTAGGGGGCGCTCGAGGGGCTCTATAGAGGGCTCTATAGGCACACCACAGGAAGCGATAGGGGCTGTTTAATGGGTTCCGTAGGGACGGTGAAGGGAGCTCTATAGAGTGCTGCCTACGGGAGACAATAAGCGAGATAAGGTCTCTAGAGAGGGCTCCACGTGTGGGACTTATTAGCCGTGATAGGAGATCTACAGGGGTTTCCATGGGGGCGACGTAGGGTATGATAGGGGCTCCATAGGTGGGATATAGGGAGCCCGAAACGGGTTCTATACAGGGCTCCATTGGCGAAACAGAGCAAGATAGGGGCTCTGGAGGGGGCGCCATAACCCCACTGCAGGGCGCGGTAATGGTCGTAGAAGGGACTCCGTAAGAGGGATGCAGGGACAGTGAAAACACCTCTCTAGAAGACTCCATAGGGGAGAAAAAGAGCGAGATAGCAAACTCTATATTCGGCACTTATTGGCCATTATGGGAGCTCTCCGTAGGTCGCACGCTAAGCGCAACAGAGGGTGCGATAAGGGCTGTTAAAGGGGCTCCATAGGAGGGACATTGAGAGCGTGATAGGGACTCTAGAGACAGGTCCGTAGGGGAGAGAGAGAGAGAGATCGGGGCTCTAGATGTGGCGCCGTATGCCAACTTCAGGGCACGATAACGCCCGTAGAAGGGACTCCATACGAAGGACAGAGGAAGAGTGATAGCACCTCTCTAGAAGGCACCATAGGAGAGAGAAAGTGTGAAAGAGGGGCTCTAGAGGGGGTTCCATAGGCGAAACATATCGGCTGGGATGGGAGCTCTGTATGGGGTTCCACGAGGGTGAAAAAAAGGCGTGATGTGAGCTGAATAGCGGGCAACATATGAGTTAGAGAGGGGTCGATACGTGCTCTGCAAGTGACTCCACAGCGAGGTCATAAGGGAAGAGATAAGGGCTCTCTAGGGGGCACCAGAAGTGCGACTGAGTGTTCCAAAGAGTCTACCCCTGCGGCTCGATAGGAGGAAGAAAAGGAGCAAGAAATGGGCTCGACAGAGGGCTGCAGAGTGAAGAGAAAATTGGGTTGAGGAAACCAACAATGGGCTCAGAGAACCAAAAATATATTGAGGAACCCAAAAATGGAGGGAGGAACCAAAAAATGGGCTCAGGAACCCAAAAATGGAGTGAGGAATCAAAGAAATGGGCTCAAGAATTCAAAAATGGATTGAGGAATCCAAAAATGGATTGAGGAACCCCAAAAAAGGGCTCAGGAACCAAAAAATGGATTAAGGAACCCCAAAATGGATTGAGGAACCAAAAATTGGCTGAGGAATCCAAAAATGGCCCGAAGAAGCCAAAAATAAATTGAGGAAACAAAAAATAGGCTGAGGAACCCCAAAATGGATTGAGGAACCCAAAACCGGATTGAGTAACCCAAAAATGGGCTCATGAAACCAAAAATGGATCGAGGAACCCAAAAATGGGCTCAGGAACCCAAAAATTGCCTGAAGAATCCAAAAATGGATTGAAGAACTCGAAAAAGAATTGAGGAAAGAAAAAAATGGCCTCAGGAACCAAAGAATGGATTGAGGAACCCCAAAACAATCTCAGGGACTTAAAAATGGATTAAGGAACCAAAAAATGGATTGAGGAATTCAAAAATGGGCTGAGGAACCAATAAATGGATTGAGGAACCAAAAAATGGGCTCAGGAACCCCAAAACGGATTGAGGAAACCAAAAATGGGCTGAGGATACCAAAAATGGGCTGAATAACCCAAAAATGGATTGAGAAACCCAAAAATGGCCTGAAGAACCAAAAAAAATGTATTGAGGAAACAAAAAAATTGGGTACGGAACCAAAAAAATGGATTAAGGAACCCAAAAATGGGATGAGGAAACAGAAAAAAGGATTGAGGAACCCAAAATGGATTGAGAAACCCGAAAAAATTGCTCAGGAAACCATTTTTTGGTTCCTCAATCCATTTTGGGGTTCCTGAGCCCATTTTGGGGATTCCTCAATCCATTTTTGGATTCATGTGTCCATTTTTGGAGTCCTCAGGCAATTTTTGAGTTCCTGAGACCATTCTTGTGTTCCTGTGCCATTTTTGGGTTCCTCAATCCATTTTTGGGCTCTTCATTCCATTTTTTTTTCTTCAGCACATTTTTACGTTCCTCAGCACATTTTTTTGATTCCTCAATCCATTTTTGGTTTCCTTAATCTATTTTATGGTTCCTCAGCCCATTTTTGGATTTCTCAATCCATTTTTTGGTTCCTTAAACCATTTTGGGGTTCTTGAGCCCATTTTGGGGTTCCTCAATCCATTTTTTGATTTCTCAGACCATGTTTGGTTTCCGCGGTCCATTTTCTATTTCCTCAATCCATTTTTGGGTTCCTCACCCCATTTTTGAGTTCTTCAGCCCATTTTTAGGTTCCTCAAACCATGTTTGGGTTCCTGAGACCATTTTTGGGTTTCTGAGACCATTTGGGGGTTCCTCAATCCATTTTTGGTTTCTTCATTACGTGAGGAATCCGAAAATGGATTTAGGAAACCAAAAAAGGGCTGCGGAATCCAAAAATGGGCTGCTGAATCCAAAAATGGGCTGAGGAACTAAAAAATGGAATGAGGATTCAAAAATGGGCTAAAAATGGATTGCGGGATAGCCGTTTTCCTGTATCAGACAGACCCCGGCATTTTACAGTCGTGCGGAAGAGCTGGGACAGAGACGGGCAGAAGATAGCAGAGAAGGTACGGCTCCGAGACAAGAAGCAGTTTGGTAGGCGTACCTGTGTGTGATGAACATATGCCTGATGAATATATTGGCAAGGAACCGATTTCAGATCCAATAGTACACAGAGAGGCATATCTACGGCTACCCCGCAAGCTCCTTCGGCCGCGGAGTTTGAAACCTCCGCAGAGAGAGCCTGTGCGCTCTTGCTTAGCCGAAGAAGCTTCGCGCGCATTCCCGGGCATTTTCAGCAGACTCCGGCTCCACAGGTTCTTTCCACTAAGAGGTAAAGCTGTCTGCGAACTGCTAAGACTAAAACGTGTAGCTGTCAAAAGTTTACTTCGTGCCCCCATTCCAAAGTCACAGAAAAGGAGTCGGTCTGTTCCTTCCCTCCGACAGCAGCAGTCATTTAAATCTTCATCCATCTCAGCTGTAAGGAGCCGCATCACTGTAAAACGCTTAGCTGTTGTTCAGAAAAGAAACCTGTCAGACGAGAAATGTTTCGCCTTGCAAGACCATCCTCTGCCTTCGTCTGCGCAGCGCAAGTAATCAAACGAACTGGTAATAGTCCAGTGAGGAGCGATTCGTATTTTCAAGTGCTTCCCAGCAGACTCGGGATGCACGGAAACTTTACCTCGAGAGATATGTCTCTCTGTGTACTGTTAGATCTGAAATCGGTTCCTTGCCAATATATTCATCAGGCATCGTTTCATCACGCACAGGTACGCCTTCCAGTCTGCTTCATGTCTCGGAGGCGTACCTTCTCTGCTATCTTCTGGCCGTCTCTCTCCTAGCTCTTCCGCACGACTGTAAAACGCCGGGGTCTCTCTGTTTCAGTAAAAGGGCTACCCCGCAAGCTCTTTCGGCCGCGGAGTTTGAAACCTCCGGAGAGAGAGCCTGTGCGCTCTTGCTTAGTCGAAGAAGCTTCGCGCGCATTCCCGGGCATTCTCAGCAGACTCCGGCTCCACAGGTTCTTTCCACTAAGAGGTAAAGCTGTCTGCGAACTGCTAAGACTACAACGTGTTGCTGTCAAAAGTTTTCTTCGTGTCCCCGTTCCAAAGTCACAGAAAAGAAGTGGGTCTGTTCCTTCCCTGCGACAGCAGCAGTCATTTAAATCTTCATCCATCTCAGCTGTAAGCAGCCGCATCACTGTAAAACGCTTAGCTGTTGCTCAGAAAAGAAACCTGTCAGACGAGAAATGTTTCGCCTTGCAAGATCATCCTCTGCCTTCGTCTGCGCAGCGCAAGTAATCAAACGAACTGGTAATAGTCCAGTGAGGAGCGATTCGTATTTTCAGGTGCTTCCCAGCAGACTCGGGAAGCACGGAAGCTTTACCTCGAGAGATATGTCTCTCTGTGTACTGTTAGATCTGAAATCGGTTCCTTGCCAATATATTCATCAGGCATCTGTTCATCACGCACAGGTACGCCTTCCAGTCTGCTTCTTGTCTCGGAGCCGTACCTTCTCTGCTATCTTCTGCCTGTCTCTGTCCCAGCTCTTCCGCACGACTGTATAACGCCGGGGTCTGTCTGATTCAGGAAAACGGCTACCCCGCAAGCTCTTTCGGCCGCGGAGTTTGAAACCTCCGGAGAGAGTGCCTGTGCGCTCTTGCTTAGTCGAAGAAGCTTCGCGCGCATTCCTGGGCATTTCTTTTCTGAGCAACAGCGAGGCGTTTTACAGTGATGCGGCTGCTTACAGCTGAGATGGATGAAGATTTAAATGACTGCTGCTGTCGGAGGGAAGGAACAGACCGACTCCTTTGCTGTGACTTTGGAACGGGGGCACGAAGAAAACTTTTGACAGCTACACGGTTTAGTCTTAGCAGTTCGCAGACAGCTTTACCTCTTAGTGGAAAGAACCTGTGGAGCCGGAGTCTGCTGAGAATGCCCAGGAATGCGTGCGAAGCTTCTTCGACTAAGCAAGAGCGCACAGGCACTCTCTCCGGAGGTTTCAAACTCCGCGGCCGAAGGAGCTTGCGGGGTAGCCGTTTTCCTGTATCAGACAGACCCCGGCGTTTTACAGCCGTGCGGAAGTGCTGTGACAGAGACGGGCAGAAGATAGCAGAGAAGGTACGGCTCCGAGACAAGAAGCAGTTTGGTAGGCGTACCTGTGCGTGAGGAACAGATGCCTGATGAATATATTGGCAAGGAACCGATTTCAGATCTAATAGTACACAGAGAGACATATCTCTCGATGTAAAGCTTCCGTGCATCCCGAGTCTGCTGGGAAGCACTTGAAAATACGAATCGCTCCTCACTGGACTATTACCAGTTCGTTTGATTACTTGCGCTGCGCAGACGAAGGCAGAGGTGATCTTGCAAGGCAAAACATTTCTCGTCTGACAGGTTTCTTTTCTGAGCAACAGCGAGGCGTTTTACAGTGATGCGGCTCCTTACAGCTGAGATGGATGAAGATTTAAATGACTGCTGCTGTCGGAGGGAAGGAACAGACCGACTCCTTTTCTGTGACTTTGGAACCGGCTGTAAAAGGGGCTCCGTTAGGAGGGACATAAGTGTAATTACACAGGAGTGTCATAGGGGCTCTAGAAACGGCTCCATGGGAGAGACTAAGAGCGAGATAGGGACTCAAGAGAGGGTCCCATATGCGCGAGTTAGCGCAGGGATAGGAACTTTATAGGGGTTCCACTGGGGCGACACAGGGCGCGATAGGGGCTCAATAGAGGGTGGCATAAGGTGTACGGAGGGTTCGACAGGTGCTCTTCGGAGGGCTTTATGGCGGGATCATAAGGGGAGCGATATGGGCTCTCTAGGAGGCAGCAGAAGTGCGACTGAGTGTGCCGTAGATGCTGTACAAGAGGCTCCATAGGAGGAAGATAGGGAGCAAGAAACGGGCTCTATAGAGGGCTGCATAGTGGAGAGAAAGATAGAGATAGCGGCTCGATAGCAGGGAATTCTTGGCGCTGATAGAAGATCTAGCGGGAGTTCCGTGGAGGAGAGAGCAAGAGCGAGATAAGGACTATGTATAAGACCCCACAGCGAGGACTTGACGGGCACGATAGGGGCGTGTGTAGAGGGGAGAGAGAGGGCGTATTAGGGTCTCTAGGGGTGCCCCTTGCGGGATAGAGAGGGCGTGATAAGTGCTCTATCGGGGTTCGATAGCGTAGACCTAGGGGGCGAGATAGGGTCTCTCTATAGAGCTTTAGAAGGGAGACAAAGAGCAAGAAAGGGGCTCCGTATGTTGGACTTCTTGGTCGTGAGGGGAGCTCTATAGACGTTTCCATGGGTGCAAGACAGGGCATGAGAGGGTCTTTGTAGGAAGATGTAAACGGGGTACAGAGGGTGTGCTAAGTGCTCTACAAGGGGGCACGATATCAGCAACTTAGGGGGCGCTCGAGGGGCTCTATAGAGGGCTCTATAGGCACACCACAGGAAGCGATAGGGGCTGTTTAATGGGTTCCGTAGGGACGGTGAAGGGAGCTCTATAGAGTGCTGCCTACGGGAGACAATAAGCGAGATAAGGTCTCTAGAGAGGGCTCCACGTGTGGGACTTATTAGCCGTGATAGGAGATCTACAGGGGTTTCCATGGGGGCGACGTAGGGTATGATAGGGGCTCCATAGGTGGGATATAGGGAGCCCGAAACGGGTTCTATACAGGGCTCCATTGGCGAAACAGAGCAAGATAGGGGCTCTGGAGGGGGCGCCATAACCCCACTGCAGGGCGCGGTAATGGTCGTAGAAGGGACTCCGTAAGAGGGATGCAGGGACAGTGAAAACACCTCTCTAGAAGACTCCATAGGGGAGAAAAAGAGCGAGATAGCAAACTCTATATTCGGCACTTATTGGCCATTATGGGAGCTCTCCGTAGGTCGCACGCTAAGCGCAACAGAGGGTGCGATAAGGGCTGTTAAAGGGGCTCCATAGGAGGGACATTGAGAGCGTGATAGGGACTCTAGAGACAGGTCCGTAGGGGAGAGAGAGAGAGAGATCGGGGCTCTAGATGTGGCGCCGTATGCCAACTTCAGGGCACGATAACGCCCGTAGAAGGGACTCCATACGAAGGACAGAGGAAGAGTGATAGCACCTCTCTAGAAGGCACCATAGGAGAGAGAAAGTGTGAAAGAGGGGCTCTAGAGGGGGTTCCATAGGCGAAACATATCGGCTGGGATGGGAGCTCTGTATGGGGTTCCACGAGGGTGAAAAAAAGGCGTGATGTGAGCTGAATAGCGGGCAACATATGAGTTAGAGAGGGGTCGATACGTGCTCTGCAAGTGACTCCACAGCGAGGTCATAAGGGAAGAGATAAGGGCTCTCTAGGGGGCACCAGAAGTGCGACTGAGTGTTCCAAAGAGTCTACCCCTGCGGCTCGATAGGAGGAAGAAAAGGAGCAAGAAATGGGCTCGACAGAGGGCTGCAGAGTGAAGAGAAAATTGGGTTGAGGAAACCAACAATGGGCTCAGAGAACCAAAAATATATTGAGGAACCCAAAAATGGAGGGAGGAACCAAAAAATGGGCTCAGGAACCCAAAAATGGAGTGAGGAATCAAAGAAATGGGCTCAAGAATTCAAAAATGGATTGAGGAATCCAAAAATGGATTGAGGAACCCCAAAAAAGGGCTCAGGAACCAAAAAATGGATTAAGGAACCCCAAAATGGATTGAGGAACCAAAAATTGGCTGAGGAATCCAAAAATGGCCCGAAGAAGCCAAAAATAAATTGAGGAAACAAAAAATAGGCTGAGGAACCCCAAAATGGATTGAGGAACCCAAAACCGGATTGAGTAACCCAAAAATGGGCTCATGAAACCAAAAATGGATCGAGGAACCCAAAAATGGGCTCAGGAACCCAAAAATTGCCTGAAGAATCCAAAAATGGATTGAAGAACTCGAAAAAGAATTGAGGAAAGAAAAAAATGGCCTCAGGAACCAAAGAATGGATTGAGGAACCCCAAAACAATCTCAGGGACTTAAAAATGGATTAAGGAACCAAAAAATGGATTGAGGAATTCAAAAATGGGCTGAGGAACCAATAAATGGATTGAGGAACCAAAAAATGGGCTCAGGAACCCCAAAACGGATTGAGGAAACCAAAAATGGGCTGAGGATACCAAAAATGGGCTGAATAACCCAAAAATGGATTGAGAAACCCAAAAATGGCCTGAAGAACCAAAAAAAATGTATTGAGGAAACAAAAAAATTGGGTACGGAACCAAAAAAATGGATTAAGGAACCCAAAAATGGGATGAGGAAACAGAAAAAAGGATTGAGGAACCCAAAATGGATTGAGAAACCCGAAAAAATTGCTCAGGAAACCATTTTTTGGTTCCTCAATCCATTTTGGGGTTCCTGAGCCCATTTTGGGGATTCCTCAATCCATTTTTGGATTCATGTGTCCATTTTTGGAGTCCTCAGGCAATTTTTGAGTTCCTGAGACCATTCTTGTGTTCCTGTGCCATTTTTGGGTTCCTCAATCCATTTTTGGGCTCTTCATTCCATTTTTTTTTCTTCAGCACATTTTTACGTTCCTCAGCACATTTTTTTGATTCCTCAATCCATTTTTGGTTTCCTTAATCTATTTTATGGTTCCTCAGCCCATTTTTGGATTTCTCAATCCATTTTTTGGTTCCTTAAACCATTTTGGGGTTCTTGAGCCCATTTTGGGGTTCCTCAATCCATTTTTTGATTTCTCAGACCATGTTTGGTTTCCGCGGTCCATTTTCTATTTCCTCAATCCATTTTTGGGTTCCTCACCCCATTTTTGAGTTCTTCAGCCCATTTTTAGGTTCCTCAAACCATGTTTGGGTTCCTGAGACCATTTTTGGGTTTCTGAGACCATTTGGGGGTTCCTCAATCCATTTTTGGTTTCTTCATTACGTGAGGAATCCAAAAATGGATTTAGGAAACCAAAAAAGGGCTGCGGAATCCAAAAATGGGCTGCTGAATCCAAAAATGGGCTGAGGAACTAAAAAATGGAATGAGGATTCAAAAATGGGCTAAAAATGGATTGCGGGATAGCCGTTTTCCTGTATCAGACAGACCCCGGCATTTTACAGTCGTGCGGAAGAGCTGGGACAGAGACGGGCAGAAGATAGCAGAGAAGGTACGGCTCCGAGACAAGAAGCAGTTTGGTAGGCGTACCTGTGTGTGATGAACATATGCCTGATGAATATATTGGCAAGGAACCGATTTCAGATCCAATAGTACACAGAGAGGCATATCTACGGCTACCCCGCAAGCTCCTTCGGCCGCGGAGTTTGAAACCTCCGCAGAGAGAGCCTGTGCGCTCTTGCTTAGCCGAAGAAGCTTCGCGCGCATTCCCGGGCATTTTCAGCAGACTCCGGCTCCACAGGTTCTTTCCACTAAGAGGTAAAGCTGTCTGCGAACTGCTAAGACTAAAACGTGTAGCTGTCAAAAGTTTACTTCGTGCCCCCATTCCAAAGTCACAGAAAAGGAGTCGGTCTGTTCCTTCCCTCCGACAGCAGCAGTCATTTAAATCTTCATCCATCTCAGCTGTAAGGAGCCGCATCACTGTAAAACGCTTAGCTGTTGTTCAGAAAAGAAACCTGTCAGACGAGAAATGTTTCGCCTTGCAAGACCATCCTCTGCCTTCGTCTGCGCAGCGCAAGTAATCAAACGAACTGGTAATAGTCCAGTGAGGAGCGATTCGTATTTTCAAGTGCTTCCCAGCAGACTCGGGATGCACGGAAACTTTACCTCGAGAGATATGTCTCTCTGTGTACTGTTAGATCTGAAATCGGTTCCTTGCCAATATATTCATCAGGCATCGTTTCATCACGCACAGGTACGCCTTCCAGTCTGCTTCATGTCTCGGAGGCGTACCTTCTCTGCTATCTTCTGGCCGTCTCTCTCCTAGCTCTTCCGCACGACTGTAAAACGCCGGGGTCTCTCTGTTTCAGTAAAAGGGCTACCCCGCAAGCTCTTTCGGCCGCGGAGTTTGAAACCTCCGGAGAGAGAGCCTGTGCGCTCTTGCTTAGTCGAAGAAGCTTCGCGCGCATTCCCGGGCATTCTCAGCAGACTCCGGCTCCACAGGTTCTTTCCACTAAGAGGTAAAGCTGTCTGCGAACTGCTAAGACTACAACGTGTTGCTGTCAAAAGTTTTCTTCGTGTCCCCGTTCCAAAGTCACAGAAAAGAAGTGGGTCTGTTCCTTCCCTGCGACAGCAGCAGTCATTTAAATCTTCATCCATCTCAGCTGTAAGCAGCCGCATCACTGTAAAACGCTTAGCTGTTGCTCAGAAAAGAAACCTGTCAGACGAGAAATGTTTCGCCTTGCAAGATCATCCTCTGCCTTCGTCTGCGCAGCGCAAGTAATCAAACGAACTGGTAATAGTCCAGTGAGGAGCGATTCGTATTTTCAGGTGCTTCCCAGCAGACTCGGGAAGCACGGAAGCTTTACCTCGAGAGATATGTCTCTCTGTGTACTGTTAGATCTGAAATCGGTTCCTTGCCAATATATTCATCAGGCATCTGTTCATCACGCACAGGTACGCCTTCCAGTCTGCTTCTTGTCTCGGAGCCGTACCTTCTCTGCTATCTTCTGCCTGTCTCTGTCCCAGCTCTTCCGCACGACTGTATAACGCCGGGGTCTGTCTGATTCAGGAAAACGGCTACCCCGCAAGCTCTTTCGGCCGCGGAGTTTGAAACCTCCGGAGAGAGTGCCTGTGCGCTCTTGCTTAGTCGAAGAAGCTTCGCGCGCATTCCTGGGCATTTCTTTTCTGAGCAACAGCGAGGCGTTTTACAGTGATGCGGCTGCTTACAGCTGAGATGGATGAAGATTTAAATGACTGCTGCTGTCGGAGGGAAGGAACAGACCGACTCCTTTGCTGTGACTTTGGAACGGGGGCACGAAGAAAACTTTTGACAGCTACACGGTTTAGTCTTAGCAGTTCGCAGACAGCTTTACCTCTTAGTGGAAAGAACCTGTGGAGCCGGAGTCTGCTGAGAATGCCCAGGAATGCGTGCGAAGCTTCTTCGACTAAGCAAGAGCGCACAGGCACTCTCTCCGGAGGTTTCAAACTCCGCGGCCGAAGGAGCTTGCGGGGTAGCCGTTTTCCTGTATCAGACAGACCCCGGCGTTTTACAGCCGTGCGGAAGTGCTGTGACAGAGACGGGCAGAAGATAGCAGAGAAGGTACGGCTCCGAGACAAGAAGCAGTTTGGTAGGCGTACCTGTGCGTGAGGAACAGATGCCTGATGAATATATTGGCAAGGAACCGATTTCAGATCTAATAGTACACAGAGAGACATATCTCTCGATGTAAAGCTTCCGTGCATCCCGAGTCTGCTGGGAAGCACTTGAAAATACGAATCGCTCCTCACTGGACTATTACCAGTTCGTTTGATTACTTGCGCTGCGCAGACGAAGGCAGAGGTGATCTTGCAAGGCAAAACATTTCTCGTCTGACAGGTTTCTTTTCTGAGCAACAGCGAGGCGTTTTACAGTGATGCGGCTCCTTACAGCTGAGATGGATGAAGATTTAAATGACTGCTGCTGTCGGAGGGAAGGAACAGACCGACTCCTTTTCTGTGACTTTGGAACCGGCTGTAAAAGGGGCTCCGTTAGGAGGGACATGAGTGTAATTACACAGGAGTGTCATAGGGGCTCTAGAAACGGCTCCATGGGAGAGACTAAGAGCGAGATAGGGACTCAAGAGAGGGTCCCATATGCGCGAGTTAGCGCAGGGATAGGAACTTTATAGGGGTTCCACTGGGGCGACACAGGGCGCGATAGGGGCTCAATAGAGGGTGGCATAAGGTGTACGGAGGGTTCGACAGGTGCTCTTCGGAGGGCTTTATGGCGGGATCATAAGGGGAGCGATATGGGCTCTCTAGGAGGCAGCAGAAGTGCGACTGAGTGTGCCGTAGATGCTGTACAAGAGGCTCCATAGGAGGAAGATAGGGAGCAAGAAACGGGCTCTATAGAGGGCTGCATAGTGGAGAGAAAGATAGAGATAGCGGCTCGATAGCAGGGAATTCTTGGCGCTGATAGAAGATCTAGCGGGAGTTCCGTGGAGGAGAGAGCAAGAGCGAGATAAGGACTATGTATAAGACCCCACAGCGAGGACTTGACGGGCACGATAGGGGCGTGTGTAGAGGGGAGAGAGAGGGCGTATTAGGGTCTCTAGGGGTGCCCCTTGCGGGATAGAGAGGGCGTGATAAGTGCTCTATCGGGGTTCGATAGCGTAGACCTAGGGGGCGAGATAGGGTCTCTCTATAGAGCTTTAGAAGGGAGACAAAGAGCAAGAAAGGGGCTCCGTATGTTGGACTTCTTGGTCGTGAGGGGAGCTCTATAGACGTTTCCATGGGTGCAAGACAGGGCATGAGAGGGTCTTTGTAGGAAGATGTAAACGGGGTACAGAGGGTGTGCTAAGTGCTCTACAAGGGGGCACGATATCAGCAACTTAGGGGGCGCTCGAGGGGCTCTATAGAGGGCTCTATAGGCACACCACAGGAAGCGATAGGGGCTGTTTAATGGGTTCCGTAGGGACGGTGAAGGGAGCTCTATAGAGTGCTGCCTACGGGAGACAATAAGCGAGATAAGGTCTCTAGAGAGGGCTCCACGTGTGGGACTTATTAGCCGTGATAGGAGATCTACAGGGGTTTCCATGGGGGCGACGTAGGGTATGATAGGGGCTCCATAGGTGGGATATAGGGAGCCCGAAACGGGTTCTATACAGGGCTCCATTGGCGAAACAGAGCAAGATAGGGGCTCTGGAGGGGGCGCCATAACCCCACTGCAGGGCGCGGTAATGGTCGTAGAAGGGACTCCGTAAGAGGGATGCAGGGACAGTGAAAACACCTCTCTAGAAGACTCCATAGGGGAGAAAAAGAGCGAGATAGCAAACTCTATATTCGGCACTTATTGGCCATTATGGGAGCTCTCCGTAGGTCGCACGCTAAGCGCAACAGAGGGTGCGATAAGGGCTGTTAAAGGGGCTCCATAGGAGGGACATTGAGAGCGTGATAGGGACTCTAGAGACAGGTCCGTAGGGGAGAGAGAGAGAGAGATCGGGGCTCTAGATGTGGCGCCGTATGCCAACTTCAGGGCACGATAACGCCCGTAGAAGGGACTCCATACGAAGGACAGAGGAAGAGTGATAGCACCTCTCTAGAAGGCACCATAGGAGAGAGAAAGTGTGAAAGAGGGGCTCTAGAGGGGGTTCCATAGGCGAAACATATCGGCTGGGATGGGAGCTCTGTATGGGGTTCCACGAGGGTGAAAAAAAGGCGTGATGTGAGCTGAATAGCGGGCAACATATGAGTTAGAGAGGGGTCGATACGTGCTCTGCAAGTGACTCCACAGCGAGGTCATAAGGGAAGAGATAAGGGCTCTCTAGGGGGCACCAGAAGTGCGACTGAGTGTTCCAAAGAGTCTACCCCTGCGGCTCGATAGGAGGAAGAAAAGGAGCAAGAAATGGGCTCGACAGAGGGCTGCAGAGTGAAGAGAAAATTGGGTTGAGGAAACCAACAATGGGCTCAGAGAACCAAAAATATATTGAGGAACCCAAAAATGGAGGGAGGAACCAAAAAATGGGCTCAGGAACCCAAAAATGGAGTGAGGAATCAAAGAAATGGGCTCAAGAATTCAAAAATGGATTGAGGAATCCAAAAATGGATTGAGGAACCCCAAAAAAGGGCTCAGGAACCAAAAAATGGATTAAGGAACCCCAAAATGGATTGAGGAACCAAAAATTGGCTGAGGAATCCAAAAATGGCCCGAAGAAGCCAAAAATAAATTGAGGAAACAAAAAATAGGCTGAGGAACCCCAAAATGGATTGAGGAACCCAAAACCGGATTGAGTAACCCAAAAATGGGCTCATGAAACCAAAAATGAATCGAGGAACCCAAAAATGGGCTCAGGAACCCAAAAATTGCCTGAAGAATCCCAAAAATGGATTGAAGAACTCGAAAAAGAATTGAGGAAAGAAAAAATGGCCTCAGGAACCAAAGAATGGATTGAGGAACCCCAAAACAATCTCAGGGACTTAAAAATGGATTAAGGAACCAAAAAATGGATTGAGGAATTCAAAAATGGGCTGAGGAACCAATAAATGGATTGAGGAACCAAAAATGGGCTCAGGAACCCCAAAACGGATTGAGGAAACCAAAAATGGGCTGAGGATACCAAAAATGGGCTGAATAACCCAAAAATGGATTGAGAAACCCAAAAATGGCCTGAAGAACCAAAAAAAATGTATTGAGGAAACAAAAAAATTGGGTACGGAACCAAAAAAATGGATTAAGGAACCCAAAAATGGGATGAGGAAACAGAAAAAAGGATTGAGGAACCCAAAATGATTGAGAAACCCGAAAAAATTGCTCAGGAAACCATTTTTTGGTTCCTCAATCCATTTTGGGGTTCCTGAGCCCATTTTGGGGATTCCTCAATCCATTTTTGGATTCATGTGTCCATTTTTGGAGTCCTCAGGCAATTTTTGAGTTCCTGAGACCATTCTTGTGTTCCTGTGCCATTTTTGGGTTCCTCAATCCATTTTTGGGCTCTTCATTCCATTTTTTTTCTTCAGCACATTTTTACGTTCCTCAGCACATTTTTTTGATTCCTCAATCCATTTTTGGTTTCCTTAATCTATTTTATGGTTCCTCAGCCCATTTTTGGATTTCTCAATCCATTTTTTGGTTCCTTAAACCATTTTGGGGTTCTTGAGCCCATTTTGGGGTTCCTCAATCCATTTTTTGATTTCTCAGACCATGTTTGGTTTCCGCGGTCCATTTTCTATTTCCTCAATCCATTTTTGGGTTCCTCACCCCATTTTTGAGTTCTTCAGCCCATTTTTAGGTTCCTCAAACCATGTTTGGGTTCCTGAGACCATTTTTGGGTTTCTGAGACCATTTGGGGGTTCCTCAATCCATTTTTGGTTTCTTCATTACGTGAGGAATCCAAAAATGGATTTAGGAAACCAAAAAAGGGCTGCGGAATCCAAAAATGGGCTGCTGAATCCAAAAATGGGCTGAGGAACTAAAAAATGGAATGAGGATTCAAAAATGGGCTAAAAATGGATTGCGGGATAGCCGTTTTCCTGTATCAGACAGACCCCCGGCATTTTACAGTCGTGCGGAAGAGCTGGGACAGAGACGGGCAGAAGATAGCAGAGAAGGTACGGCTCCGAGACAAGAAGCAGTTTGGTAGGCGTACCTGTGTGTGATGAACATATGCCTGATGAATATATTGGCAAGGAACCGATTTCAGATCCAATAGTACACAGAGAGGCATATCTACGGCTACCCCGCAAGCTCCTTCGGCCGCGGAGTTTGAAACCTCCGCAGAGAGAGCCTGTGCGCTCTTGCTTAGCCGAAGAAGCTTCGCGCGCATTCCCGGGCATTTTCAGCAGACTCCGGCTCCACAGGTTCTTTCCACTAAGAGGTAAAGCTGTCTGCGAACTGCTAAGACTAAAACGTGTAGCTGTCAAAAGTTTACTTCGTGCCCCCATTCCAAAGTCACAGAAAAGGAGTCGGTCTGTTCCTTCCCTCCGACAGCAGCAGTCATTTAAATCTTCATCCATCTCAGCTGTAAGGAGCCGCATCACTGTAAAACGCTTAGCTGTTGTTCAGAAAAGAAACCTGTCAGACGAGAAATGTTTCGCCTTGCAAGACCATCCTCTGCCTTCGTCTGCGCAGCGCAAGTAATCAAACGAACTGGTAATAGTCCAGTGAGGAGCGATTCGTATTTTCAAGTGCTTCCCAGCAGACTCGGGATGCACGGAAACTTTACCTCGAGAGATATGTCTCTCTGTGTACTGTTAGATCTGAAATCGGTTCCTTGCCAATATATTCATCAGGCATCGTTTCATCACGCACAGGTACGCCTTCCAGTCTGCTTCATGTCTCGGAGGCGTACCTTCTCTGCTATCTTCTGGCCGTCTCTCTCCTAGCTCTTCCGCACGACTGTAAAACGCCGGGGTCTCTCTGTTTCAGTAAAAGGGCTACCCCGCAAGCTCTTTCGGCCGCGGAGTTTGAAACCTCCGGAGAGAGAGCCTGTGCGCTCTTGCTTAGTCGAAGAAGCTTCGCGCGCATTCCCGGGCATTCTCAGCAGACTCCGGCTCCACAGGTTCTTTCCACTAAGAGGTAAAGCTGTCTGCGAACTGCTAAGACTACAACGTGTTGCTGTCAAAAGTTTTCTTCGTGTCCCCGTTCCAAAGTCACAGAAAAGAAGTGGGTCTGTTCCTTCCCTGCGACAGCAGCAGTCATTTAAATCTTCATCCATCTCAGCTGTAAGCAGCCGCATCACTGTAAAACGCTTAGCTGTTGCTCAGAAAAGAAACCTGTCAGACGAGAAATGTTTCGCCTTGCAAGATCATCCTCTGCCTTCGTCTGCGCAGCGCAAGTAATCAAACGAACTGGTAATAGTCCAGTGAGGAGCGATTCGTATTTTCAGGTGCTTCCCAGCAGACTCGGGAAGCACGGAAGCTTTACCTCGAGAGATATGTCTCTCTGTGTACTGTTAGATCTGAAATCGGTTCCTTGCCAATATATTCATCAGGCATCTGTTCATCACGCACAGGTACGCCTTCCAGTCTGCTTCTTGTCTCGGAGCCGTACCTTCCTCTGCTATCTTCTGCCTGTCTCTGTCCCAGCTCTTCCGCACGACTGTATAACGCCGGGGTCTGTCTGATTCAGGAAAACGGCTACCCCGCAAGCTCTTTCGGCCGCGGAGTTTGAAACCTCCGGAGAGAGTGCCTGTGCGCTCTTGCTTAGTCGAAGAAGCTTCGCGCGCATTCCTGGGCATTTCTTTTCTGAGCAACAGCGAGGCGTTTTAACAGTGATGCGGCTGCTTACAGCTGAGATGGATGAAGATTTAAATGACTGCTGCTGTCGGAGGGAAGGAACATCAAAAGTTTTCTTCGTGTCCCCGTTCCAAAGTCACAGAAAAGAAGTGGGTCTGTTCCTTCCCTCCGACAACAGCAGTCATTTATAATCTTCGTCCATCTCAGCTGTAAGCAGCCGCATCACTGTAAAACGCTTAGCTGTTGCTCAGAAAAGAAACCTGTCAGACGAGAAATGTTTCGCCTTGCAAGATCATCCTCTGCCTTCGTCTGCGCAGCGCAAGTAATCAAACGAACTGGTAATAGTCCAGTGAGGAGCGATTCGTATTTTCAGGTGCTTCCCAGCAGACTCGGGAAGCACGGAAGCTTTACCTCGAGAGATATGTCTCTCTGTGTACTGTTAGATCTGAAATCGGTTCCTTGCCAATATATTCATCAGGCATCTGTTCATCACGCACAGGTACGCCTTCCAGTCTGCTTCTTGTCTCGGAGCCGTACCTTCTCTGCTATCTTCTGCCTGTCTCTGTCCCAGCTCTTCCGCACGACTGTATAACGCCGGGGTCTGTCTGATTCAGGAAAACGGCTACCCCGCAAGCTCTTTCGGCCGCGGAGTTTGAAACCTCCGGAGAGAGTGCCTGTGCGCTCTTGCTTAGTCGAAGAAGCTTCGCGCGCATTCCTGGGCATTTCTTTTCTGAGCAACAGCGAGGCGTTTTACAGTGATGCGGCTGCTTACAGCTGAGATGGATGAAGATTTAAATGACTGCTGCTGTCGGAGGGAAGGAACAGACCGACTCCTTTGCTGTGACTTTGGAACGGGGGCACGAAGAAAACTTTTGACAGCTACACGGTTTAGTCTTAGCAGTTCGCAGACAGCTTTACCTCTTAGTGGAAAGAACCTGTGGAGCCGGAGTCTGCTGAGAATGCCCAGGAATGCGTGCGAAGCTTCTTCGACTAAGCAAGAGCGCACAGGCACTCTCTCCGGAGGTTTCAAACTCCGCGGCCGAAGGAGCTTGCGGGGTAGCCGTTTTCCTGTATCAGACAGACCCCGGCGTTTTACAGCCGTGCGGAAGTGCTGTGACAGAGACGGGCAGAAGATAGCAGAGAAGGTACGGCTCCGAGACAAGAAGCAGTTTGGTAGGCGTACCTGTGCGTGAGGAACAGATGCCTGATGAATATATTGGCAAGGAACCGATTTCAGATCTAATAGTACACAGAGAGACATATCTCTCGATGTAAAGCTTCCGTGCATCCCGAGTCTGCTGGGAAGCACTTGAAAATACGAATCGCTCCTCACTGGACTATTACCAGTTCGTTTGATTACTTGCGCTGCGCAGACGAAGGCAGAGGTGATCTTGCAAGGCAAAACATTTCTCGTCTGACAGGTTTCTTTTCTGAGCAACAGCGAGGCGTTTTACAGTGATGCGGCTCCTTACAGCTGAGATGGATGAAGATTTAAATGACTGCTGCTGTCGGAGGGAAGGAACAGACCGACTCCTTTTCTGTGACTTTGGAACCGGCTGTAAAAGGGGCTCCGTTAGGAGGGACATGAGTGTAATTACACAGGAGTGTCATAGGGGCTCTAGAAACGGCTCCATGGGAGAGACTAAGAGCGAGATAAGGACTCAAGAGAGGGTCCCATATGCGCGAGTTAGCGCAGGGATAGGAACTTTATAGGGGTTCCACTGGGGCGACACAGGGCGCGATAGGGGCTCAATAGAGGGTGGCATAAGGTGTACGGAGGGTTCGACAGGTGCTCTTCGGAGGGCTTTATGGCGGGATCATAAGGGGAGCGATATGGGCTCTCTAGGAGGCAGCAGAAGTGCGACTGAGTGTGCCGTAGATGCTGTACAAGAGGCTCCATAGGAGGAAGATAGGGGAGCAAGAAACGGGCTCTATAGAGGGCTGCATAGTGGAGAGAAAGATAGAGATAGCGGCTCGATAGCAGGGAATTCTTGGCGCTGATAGAAGATCTAGCGGGAGTTCCGTGGAGGAGAGAGCAAGAGCGAGATAAGGACTATGTATAAGACCCCACAGCGAGGACTTGACGGGCACGATAGGGGCGTGTGTAGAGGGGAGAGAGAGGGCGTATTAGGGTCTCTAGGGGTGCCCCTTGCGGGATAGAGAGGGCGTGATAAGTGCTCTATCGGGGTTCGATAGCGTAGACCTAGGGGGCGAGATAGGGTCTCTCTATAGAGCTTTAGAAGGGAGACAAAGAGCAAGAAAGGGGCTCCGTATGTTGGACTTCTTGGTCGTGAGGGGAGCTCTATAGACGTTTCCATGGGTGCAAGACAGGGCATGAGAGGGTCTTTGTAGGAAGATGTAAACGGGGTACAGAGGGTGTGCTAAGTGCTCTACAAGGGGGCACGATATCAGCAACTTAGGGGGCGCTCGAGGGGCTCTATAGAGGGCTCTATAGGCACACCACAGGAAGCGATAGGGGCTGTTTAATGGGTTCCGTAGGGACGGTGAAGGGAGCTCTATAGAGTGCTGCCTACGGGAGACAATAAGCGAGATAAGGTCTCTAGAGAGGGCTCCACGTGTGGGACTTATTAGCCGTGATAGGAGATCTACAGGGGTTTCCATGGGGGCGACGTAGGGTATGATAGGGGCTCCATAGGTGGGATATAGGGAGCCCGAAACGGGTTCTATACAGGGCTCCATTGGCGAAACAGAGCAAGATAGGGGCTCTGGAGGGGGCGCCATAACCCCACTGCAGGGCGCGGTAATGGTCGTAGAAGGGACTCCGTAAGAGGGATGCAGGGACAGTGAAAACACCTCTCTAGAAGACTCCATAGGGGAGAAAAAGAGCGAGATAGCAAACTCTATATTCGGCACTTATTGGCCATTATGGGAGCTCTCCGTAGGTCGCACGCTAAGCGCAACAGAGGGTGCGATAAGGGCTGTTAAAGGGGCTCCATAGGAGGGACATTGAGAGCGTGATAGGGACTCTAGAGACAGGTCCGTAGGGGAGAGAGAGAGAGAGATCGGGGCTCTAGATGTGGCGCCGTATGCCAACTTCAGGGCACGATAACGCCCGTAGAAGGGACTCCATACGAAGGACAGAGGAAGAGTGATAGCACCTCTCTAGAAGGCACCATAGGAGAGAGAAAGTGTGAAAGAGGGGCTCTAGAGGGGGTTCCATAGGCGAAACATATCGGCTGGGATGGGAGCTCTGTATGGGGTTCCACGAGGGTGAAAAAAAGGCGTGATGTGAGCTGAATAGCGGGCAACATATGAGTTAGAGAGGGGTCGATACGTGCTCTGCAAGTGACTCCACAGCGAGATCATAAGGGAAGAGATAAGGGCTCTCTAGGGGGCACCAGAAGTGCGACTGAGTGTTCCAAAGAGTCTACCCCTGCGGCTCGATAGGAGGAAGAAAAGGAGCAAGAAATGGGCTCGACAGAGGGCTGCAGAGTGAAGAGAAAATTGGGTTGAGGAAACCAACAATGGGCTCAGAGAACCAAAAATATATTGAGGAACCCAAAAATGGAGGGAGGAACCAAAAAATGGGCTCAGGAACCCAAAAATGGAGTGAGGAATCAAAGAAATGGGCTCAAGAATTCAAAAATGGATTGAGGAATCCAAAAATGGATTGAGGAACCCCAAAAAAGGGCTCAGGAACCAAAAAATGGATTAAGGAACCCCAAAATGGATTGAGGAACCAAAAATTGGCTGAGGAATCCAAAAATGGCCCGAAGAAGCCAAAAATAAATTGAGGAAACAAAAAATAGGCTGAGGAACCCCAAAATGGATTGAGGAACCCAAAACCGGATTGAGTAACCCAAAAATGGGCTCATGAAACCAAAAATGGATCGAGGAACCCAAAAATGGGCTCAGGAACCCAAAAATTGCCTGAAGAATCCAAAAATGGATTGAAGAACTCGAAAAAGAATTGAGGAAAGAAAAAATGGCCTCAGGAACCAAAGAATGGATTGAGGAACCCCAAAACAATCTCAGGGACTTAAAAATGGATTAAGGAACCAAAAAATGGATTGAGGAACTCAAAAATGGGCTGAGGAACCAATAAATGGATTGAGGAACCAAAAAATGGGCTCAGGAACCCCAAAACGGATTGAGGAAACCAAAAATGGGCTGAGGATACCAAAAATGGGCTGAATAACCCAAAAATGGATTGAGAAACCCAAAAATGGCCTGAAGAACCAAAAAAAATGTATTGAGGAAACAAAAAATTGGGTACGGAACCAAAAAAATGGATTAAGGAACCCAAAAATGGGATGAGGAAACAGAAAAAAGGATTGAGGAACCCAAAATGGATTGAGAAACCCGAAAAATTGCTCAGGAAACCATTTTTTGGTTCCTCAATCCATTTTGGGGTTCCTGAGCCCATTTTGGGGATTCCTCAATCCATTTTTGGATTCATGTGTCCATTTTTGGAGTCCTCAGGCAATTTTTGAGTTCCTGAGACCATTCTTGTGTTCCTGTGCCATTTTTGGGTTCCTCAATCCATTTTTGGTTTCCTCAATCCATTTTTGGGCTCTTCATTCCATTTTTTTTTCTTCAGCACATTTTTACGTTCCTCAGCACATTTTTTTGATTCCTCAATCCATTTTTGGTTTCCTTAATCTATTTTTTGGTTCCTCAGCCCATTTTTGGATTTCTCAATCCTTTTTTTGGTTCCTTAAACCATTTTGGGGTTCTTGAGCCCATTTTGGGGTTCCTCAATCCATTTTTTGATTTCTCAGACCATGTTTGGTTTCCGCGGTCCATTTTCTATTTCCTCAATCCATTTTTGGGTTCCTCACCCCATTTTTGAGTTCTTCAGCCCATTTTTAGGTTCCTCAAACCATGTTTGGGTTCCTGAGACCATTTTTGGGTTTCTGAGACCATTTGGGGGTTCCTCAATCCATTTTTGGTTTCTTCATTACGTGAGGAATCCAAAAATGGATTTAGGAAACCAAAAAAGGGCTGCGGAATCCAAAAATGGGCTGCTGAATCCAAAAATGGGCTGAGGAACTAAAAAATGGAATGAGGATTCAAAAATGGGCTAAAAATGGATTGCGGGATAGCCGTTTTCCTGTATCAGACAGACCCCGGCATTTTACAGTC
>JAUMJL010001445.1:0-215988 GCA_033558185.1 Dromococcyx pavoninus | reverse complement strand
GGTGCTCCCGCCCTCCCCCCCTCCCGCGCAGCACCCCACAGCCAATTAGCGCGCCCCCCCCCCCCCCCGCCGCCCCAGCGCCCCGGGCCGGCCCCGCAGCCCCGAGCCGGGGACGAGGCTAGGGCCGGAGCTCGCCCTGCTCCCGGCACCGGGACGGCTCTGGTGGGCCTGGGGTGCTGTGGCGGGCCCTGCCTGGGCAGGGTGTCTGCCTCCTGCTGCCTTGCCCCAGCAGCCCCCGCCGCGGGGATGGAATCCAAGGCAGCCATTCGGTTTCAGTCGGGTTGGGATGCCCGGCAGGAACCCGGCGGAGTTCCAGCTCCGCCGCGGGACCGGCTGGAAGCGGGGCAGCCGCCTGCAGCACCTCTCCGTGGTGCGGGTGTGCTTTCAGCACAGCGCGACCAAAAGAAGAAGGAGGGCACGGATGCATCATTCGCAGTGTTCACAAGGAAGAGGGCAGGAAAACTGTTTTCCTCCCTGGGAGGTGCAAACCGGACACAGGACTCGCTCTTGGTTCTCAGCATCTTCAGGTCCCAGCAAGTCGTGCGTGCTCAGGGCTGCCTTTTTGGATCTGAGTGAGCAGAGGCACCCCGGGCGCCCTTCCTTCACTTTGTGCTTCCCGAGATTGCTGGTTTATTTGCACGATGAAAAGCGTGGTAGGCCTTCAGGACAGCCAGTCACAGCAGAGCAGTTTCTGCTGGTGAAAAGCACCCATTTGGTGCAAACCATGGGATCGCTCCGGCTCTGAATTAACGTGTCCTCCCACCCCAACCCTCTCTGTGGGGCAGTCAGAGTGACCCCATGCCGCGGTGGGAGCTCCATGGTGTGCAGAGCTTGGTCTCTAAAAGCCAGCAAGCACAGGGCAGTGAGGTTCCCTATTTGTTTCTAAGGAACTTGAAGGAGAAGTAGAATATATTGGTCATTTGAAAAAACGAAGTTATAGCACGCATCTTCTTTCAGTATGCTCCATGAAGTGAAGTAGTGGTTAAGGAGGCAGTTCGGTGGGCTTGGGGTGAAAGGGGTAAATAATATACTAGGGGATATTTAGGGACCCTGTAAGCCACCCGTGCCCTTGGCAAGTATGTCTGCAGTTGTCAGTGTGATGCCGGGTTAAGGCTCACAACTTGGCCAGGCACCAGCTGAGGCTGCAAAGGGAGCTCCCTCTGCCCAACGGTCTCTCTGCCATGGCTTCCCCAGGACTACTGTAATAATTGCGCTGTTTCCTTTCAGCTGATGCCTAATCTCCTAATGATCTCAGCTACATGGACCCTGCAGAACACCTCACCCTCCCTGAGTATGTGCTGAAGTTTGCTGTGTCAAGAATTGTCCACAGTCACGAGTGGGTCTTGGCTGCGACTGCAGCCTCCTCTGCCCTGTCTGTCTGGGCTCCAGCATGAGTGGAGGTCACCATTTCCAGCCTCAGTCCTTCAGCTCAGCTCAGCTGGGGAATGATTCAAGGTTTGTGTGTGCGCGTGTTCTGCAATACTGCATTCATCTGTCCCTTACTCATTAAAGAAATGAATCGGTAGTCCTGGATTATTGCCTCAAATCCTCTCCCCAGGAAGTAGGACAGGAGCAGAAAGTTTGTAGTTTGGCAGAACACATGATTGCAAAGAGGATTATGTTTTGTGAAAAGCAATACATTCCTGTGCTGATAAAGGGGGGATTAACTAGATCTGAAACTTGATGTGCCTGCCTGAAGACAAGCCTCCCATAAAGCAGCTCCCAGGCAAGATGTGCTGGTTGACCCACCAGCTCTGTTTGCTGGAGGTCTGAGCCAGGCTCCAGCTCCATCCATCACTTGGTGTGGTGATGTCGCTCATGAGGGAGACACCGCTGACACTCGGCCTGTGGCTGCCTGTGGAGCGCACGACCGAGTGCCTTGATGGCAGCTGAAGGTGTGAGAGGGGTCAGAAAGGGATGAGATCAGTCTGGATCTTCTGATCATTTTTTAACTCAGGATGCAGCTTGCTGCTCAGGAATGCATAACCCAGGGAAAAGAGCCTCAGCCCTGCCCTGTTTGTTATGTTCCTCTTGGGCTCTCCTCTCCAAGCCTTCACCTTCTGGCAGAACCGGTACTGGTATGTGCTGGATGCACCACGCCAGGCGCAGGGCTGCAATTGCCGCTGGCTAGCACCACTGAGGAGAGCAGCATTTCCACACCAAGGTCCTGCTGGAGGAGAGACACATACAGCAGAGCTCAGGTTTGGGAGGTACATGGGAGTGATGCCTAAATGCAAGCCAGGAAAGGGACAGTTTGTTTTATTTCTCTCCACGGCCTTCATCCACTGTGCCTCCGTTCCAGTCAGCAGAGGAGCTGTGCCAGCCCTGACCTGCCCTGACACATACTCGCTGCAAGTGTTTGCTGTTTCCTCTCACAATAACCATGTACAGAGCAGTTCTCCATTTTTACACCTGCCAGGAAAAAAGGCAAGAAAGCTGACATTCTAGAAACTCAGATTTTTTTTCACCATAGGCAGCATTGGCAGTGAACACATTAAAATAAGGGTGCACCGTGGTACCTGAAAGCAGCTGAGCACCCTCACATTAAAATAAGGGTGCACCGTGGTACCTGAAAGCAGCTAAGCACCCTCTACCTTGCATTGGCTGCAGGCGGGGAGTGGGAGTTGGCTGGCTACTGGCCATCAACGGTTGGTGCCACCTTCCTTGGGCTGGGCAACTGCATTGTTTGCAGAGTGGTGTCAGTGATGCAGGTGATACGGAGCCCAGGTGCTCAGGCTAGAATTTTCTTGGCCAAGAATTTTGCAAGGAGCAGAGATAGCCAAAGCTGGGGAATGGCCAAAGATGGAGGTGGGGGTGTAGGATTGATTGGTGACTATTGACTTCTCATCCTTCACCTCAACAAGATGCATGGTCTCTGTGTGCATGATTTTAGCATGATTCAGGCCCATAAAAAACAACAGCTGGCACTATTCACCTGGAGATCTCTCTCTGGTTCCCAAAGACCAGGAGCATTTAAACTCTAAAGCTGGCCGCAGACTTGTTTGAGCCCTGCTGTGCCATACCATAGGTATCTGCAGCTTGCACTAAGCTCCCACTTGCTTCTGCCCACTCAGCTCCCTGACTGGAACAACTCCTGCCTGCAGTTCAGTGCAGGAGCTTCCATGCTTGCCCTGATGCCTTTCTTTGGCCTAGCTCCCATCAGGGCGTTCCTCCTCATTGTGGCTTGGTACTGGTATTTTAGGAGGTGTTTGTCCCTGTTTCCTCTGAACTCCTGAGGGGCTTGAGTCCCCTGACTCGAACTCAAATGACTCCACATTCCTTTGTGCAATATCCCATGATGTGATAGTGGCCTTCCTGCAGGATTAATGCTGAAACATGAGACCAAAATATGGGAAGGAAAATACAGTTTCACTTCAGTTTTGCAGCATGGCTGACCCTCGTGTGACCAGCTGTCCTACCCACATTTTGGGAAGGCAGTTAAAAAGCAGAGGGAAACAAGAGCCTCAGAGATAAACAGACTGGAAAGGTTGCCCCGTGCTTTGTGAGTAGCTTATCAAAAACAACACTGGGAGGTGACTTGGGCACTTTTATGTCAAGAAACACTGGGACTAACATGGTTCTTCAATCTGGAAGGGATGGAAAAGCTATGAACCAAGTGCTGGAATGTGGTGCCAAGTTGGAGATGCTGCAGTCAAATGCACACTGCTGTGCTGATGCTGAGGGTTGTGGGAGATGGGATGACCCATGGAGTTAGCCAAAGGGCTCCTATGGGCTGTGTGCTCTGTGAAACAGAGGCTGTGAAGCACCCCAGGGTACAGGGCCAGGCGACAACAGGGACCTGGGGACAAAAGAGAGACTTGGATCTGCCCTCTGTCTCAGCCGCTGGAGAAGTGGCAGTGCCAGCTCCTGCCTTCCTGGCAGCAGATTTGAGTGATACCTTGGCTGTGCATCCTGCCCAGATTTTGGGCTGCACTGAGATGCAATCAGGACCCAGAAGGGAGATGGGAAATACAGGTTTTTGCAAGCTTGGATTCATGCTGCAACCCCACTCCATGTCAGAGTTGGCAGGCATGGCTCCCGGGAGAGCCTGCCCTCTCTGCTCCTGTCTCCCCTAGCCAGAACTGCGATATCCAAGAATTTCACAACACCATGTTCTCTAGAAGACCTTGTGTTTTTGGACTTTGCTGCTCGCTCCCAGCAATCCAGGTATACATGGCCACGGTTGGGAGATCTGGTTCTTTGACTACAATTGCAGCACAAGTTGTGGTGCAGCCTGAGGAGGGAAGTGCAGCCCAGCAGGCACCAGCATCTGGGAGAGGATCTGTTGCCTCTTCTCTTGTAGCAAAAGGGCTGCGGAGGAGGCAAGGGGTGGGCCACGTACAGGCAGGAAAAGGTGCTTGGGAGAATGGAAATGCAGCAGGTAATGCTGAGAACTGGCTGCACCTCCGTCTTCCCCTCAAAATAACACTCGTCTTTGCATCCTTCCTGCGGAAGCACCTGGGTTTGGCCTGGCCCTCGCCTTTGTCTACAGCTGCCCTGGTGCTCCTGCCTGTCAGCTGGAGAGGAGCCAGAAAGCATTGAGCATCTCAGGGAGAGGCATGTGGCCAAGGGTGGTGTGGTCCCTCATTCCTGCGAATGTGCAGAGCTGGGGTAACCCATGGACCCCCTCCTCAGAGACCTCTGCGTTTTTCTTTGTCTCCCTGCCATGAGGAGGCTCCTGTTAACAGATGAAGTGCAGATGAAGTGCCCAGGCAGCCGGGGCTGGTGGAGATCTAGCAGGAGCTGTTGTTGACCTGGAGCCTTTAGTGGTACAGGGTCAGCCTGGCAAAGCTCTTGCTATCTCGGCAGCTGCACTGCAGGACTGTGACGCTTGTCGTTGCTCTGATAGCTACTCTGCGTGGTGAGCCTGGCTGCTTTTATCTGGCGCTCAGGGTGGCTTTTGCTGCTGCAGGGGGGCTAGGGGGCTGGGGACCTTGGACGAGTGTACAAACAAGCTCAGGATGTGAGCACAATAGCTGAGGGCTGGCCTTTGAAAACAGGGGGACACAGTGCAGCCGCCCTGAGACACATCAAAGGTCTGTCTTGCTCTCCAGCACTGAAAGCCTGTGTGTTTGATGGCTACTCATGGACCTGGCCTTGATGTTGCATTGGCACAAGGGACAGAGGGTTTAAGCAGTGGGAAGTGGAAACGGAAAACATGGCAGCAGGAAGAGGACCCATGTGGAAGCTGGGACACAGCCCTGAGGGTCTCTGCTTCCAAGATCATGAATTTCTCATGACTTTCTTGGTCCCGCTTTGTCCTGACCCTCACTGATCTGCATCTGCTGTGCAGCACACAGCCTCCCTCCTCCTTCAGTGCACCTCCAGGCAGGCATTTCAGGTAATTTTTGCAAAGTGCTTTGTGTACAATTTCAGAAGCACTTTTCTCGAATCAGCAATTGCCACAGCTGGGGACTGTTGGGGTTTTTTTCCCTTCCAGACTTGGTGGTTTGAATCCTAGAAAGCCAGGGACGCCATCCTCAGTTTGTGGTGTTTTGATTGAGAAGCCTGTGTAGCCAGAAGGAAAGTGACTGTTACCCAACAGCTCTGGAAAGCTGAGCTCTGAGAAATGTCTGGATGGAGGCATGAAAGGGCAAGAAAATATGCTGAGAGGGATCTGATTTGTATGCTGGACATATGCCTGCGCTATGGGGTCCTGCATTACCTGCTGCACATCTCTAGCAGGATCAGTCCTGCAAGAGTCCCTCTCTGCTCACTCCTGTTTTCCCAAAAGGGCCTGGGAAGGGTCTGGAAAGCCTGGGAAAGTTTTGCCTCTGATTTGCTCTGCAATGCATGCGCACGCTGCCATCTTTGGATAAAGGACAGCCTGAGCCTGCTTGCTGGAAGCCACCCTCTGTGATAAGGGTGTATGTTGAATCAAGAGATTAAACCTGTCCACTGCTTTGTGTTTTTATAAAGTGCATTTGTTGGCAAAAGAGCAGCTCAAAGGACAAATTAAAAAGAACAACACAAAGAAGCAGCCAGAATCCTTTCTGTGCAGCATTGCAGGCTCTGCAGAAAAAAGTGTCCCCAAGAGGGGTGGATGATAGTTCTGCTCTTGGGAAATGGTTGAAACCTGCAGGCTTTGGCTGCAGGTGCCCAGGAGCAGCAGGCTAAGCCAGTGCCTTCTCTGTGGGTTTTTGATTACAGGGCTCTCCTGGCCTCAGTGGATTTTCTGCTTTTGAATCCATTGTTAGATTAATTAAACGCTCCCAGGCAGATGCTGGAGCCTTTTGCAATCCAAGATTTGGCTTTGTCTTGTGCGCCTGCAGGAAATGCCTTGTTTTAGGGCAGATTAATCTCTCACAGCAATATCTGAAAGCAAAGAGGGGGCTTTAATTGGGACGGGATTAGTGCAGCTGGACTCAGCAAAGGAGAGTGGGAGCTTTCTCCCCCCCTGCTAATTGCCCCGTATCTGCACTGACAGTGGCTGCTACACCTGCTGGTGCTTGTCTGCGTGCCAGCTTTGTGCCATGGGGGCCCAGGTGGTGCCATGTGCCTTGTGGGTTTATTTGCAGAGCAGAGGGTGAGATGTGGTGCTCGCACCAGGGATCTCAGTTTGGCTCCAGCAGCCTGAGGGTTTTGGGATGCTTTCAGCACTCAGGTGCTTGGCACGGCCCTGGGGGCCTCATGTCTTTCCCTTGGGCTTTTGTGGGGAGCTGGGCTGAAACCTATGGGCTGCAGTTTGCAGACAGCCCCTGACCCCAGGCACAGGCAGGCAGCAGACATGATGGATTTAAACATGAGCCTGGGGTATCATTTTCTGCAGGGCATATAGGGCAGGTCAGTGCCTCAAGGGCAAATCTCCTGGGAAGTGAGTGCCTGAAGAAGGGCTGTGACTCTTCCAGCTCTTGGAAACAAGAGATAAGCAGCCCTATGCTTTGGCCAAATTGCTGACCTTCCCATCCCTGCTGATACCCCTGTGACAGCCCCATGCCCCGGGCAGGCACCGTCCCTCCATGTCTCCTTCTCAGGGTGCCAAAGGCAAATAGAAGTCCATGGTGGGCTAAGTGAAGGTGCAACCTTGCCTGTCCCCCCCTGTTTGACAGGCATCTTTTGGGATGCACACATGGCAGAGCCAGGTCCCTGCTCTGTGGGAAAAACTCACTTTACCCTAGGGGAAAAAAAAAATGTCAGTTTGTATTTTTGTCTCTATGTGGCCTGAAAGTCAAAGTCTTTGCTGCAGCTAAAACAACTCTCTGGTCAAGCCAATGGAAACAACCTCTCCTGCTCCCTTTCCCACTTCCCCAGTGAAGAGCGGGTTGGTATTTCTTCTCACCTCCTGACTTTTAGTCATCCTTGGCCCATAAAGGAACAGTCAGCAGGGACCGTTTCCAGCCCCAGCCTCTCCTTTAGCTCTGCTTGTCTCAGGCTGTCCACAAGATCTGCCCTGGGGCTGCTGAGCCCACTGGGCCAGTGCAGGCACCCACCTTGGCTCCCTCCTCAGCTGGGTGCAGTTGTGGGTGTTATTTGGTGTGATTACCTCTCTCTGGAGAAAGTACCTTTCTTTGCCTGTGCATGTCCCAGTGGCTTTTATGGCTTCCTCCAGATGTGAATTTTGAGGTCATATTTATTACCCCGTGATGCAAAAAGGGCAAAGGAGTGCATGGTGATGCACATGTCTTTGGAGGAGCTGATGCTGCCCAGGCTCTCTCTCTGCTCCTGCTTGCCATTGGAACCTGGGGGTGAAACCCCTTTCATAGAATCATAGAATTGCTTGGTGGGAAAAGTCCTTTGAGATCATCGAGTCCCAACCCTATCTGTCCACTACTAAACCAGATCCCTAAGTACCTTCATTTACCTGTCTTTTAAACACCTCCAGAGATGGTAACTCAACCACCTCCCTGGGCAGCTGTGCCAGTGCCTGACAACCCTTTTGGTGAAGTAGTCCCTTTGCTTTATCCCTCAGCAGAGACTTGATGTGAGAAGAAGTGAAATCCAGGAGACAGGCTTGGCCAGGGCTGAGGGTTGCTTTGCTCTCAGCAAGAGCTGATGATGCTAGGCTGCTGTCAGGCTCTTGCCACTACTTCCTGCAGCCCGCAGGGTGCCGTAGGGTGCCATGCTCACAGCCATGGATGCCAGCCAGCTGGACAAAACCACATGCACCCACACATCTCAATTATGGGCACATATACATGTACATCCACACGTACGCCTGTATCCACATGCACACCTGACATGAGCACTCATGTGGGCACCCGCACCTCTCCAGGCATGTCCACTGCCTCCCGGCTCTCTGTCTCCTTGTCTACCAAAGCAAGAGGGAGTGGGCAGTGGGGCAGAAGTGCTTGCCCAGCACCCTGGCACGTATCTGGTACCGGTGGAGGCAACAGAAAGGGAAGGGAGGTGTTTTTATCAGTTCCCACTGGGCCTTATGAGGGATGCTTTCCAAGCATCACTAATGGACAGCCTTGACCTGCTGAAGAAGACACACTGAGATCTGAAGGCTCTCCCTCAGTGAGTGGGATTGCTCCCTGTATTTGACCCATGGCCGCTGCAGGTGCCCCTATGGAGAGGCCAAGGCTGATGGGTGTTGTGGAGCCAGGAGGGCTTGGGGCCGCTGGAGAAGTAACACCCCCTCCCACAAACACATCATGTCTCTGCTGGCTCTCTGGGAAAACATTTGTCAGCCTGAGGCAGGGCTTTTTAAAAGCCTCAGTATTTTCACCTTGCAGGAGACAGACTAGTATGAAAATAAAACTCTCAAGAAAATAAACACCCACAGCCCACACCAAGTGTATTTTTACCTCATTCTCAAAGAGCAAACATCAGCAGTGACGTGCAATATTTGAGGTGGCCATGCAGACAAAACCCCCTCTGTTCTTCAAACAAGGTGCCTTTTCACTCAGAGGTTGCTGGTGGCTCTAAGAAACCTACAACGTTTCACCAGGATGCCCAGTGGAAATGTAGATGTTTCCTTACAGCAGCAAAACACTTCTTTGCATCCGAAGCCTTGGTCTGGGGAGGAAGCAGCACCCGAGGGTGCTGACTGCGGTATTTCCGCAGGATCCCCCTGGCTGGGTTGGGGACTGCCAGCTGTTTGTTCGTTCCCTTTGAAGGAGACAAAACCCCTGCCGTGCCGAGCCCCCCAGCTGGTCGTTTCCGCTCCGACTGAGCGCGGTACTGTGGGACACGGGGCTGCTGTGAGGGAAAGCAAACAGAAAGGAGGCCAGAAAGGCTGGGTAGAAGACGGAGGAGTTATCAAGTGCTTCATCTATGAGGTTCTGTTCAAAAGAGAGGAGAAGGCTGAAGCCATCAAAGCTGCTTTGATGGCTTCGGTCCAGATGGGAGAAGGGTTTCATCCTGCTTCTGCTGGGCTTCTTCCCAGCTACAGTGTGCTCCCATTCCTCCCACACCACGGACAAGCCCCACCACCCTCCTCTTCTCCATCTAGAATACAGACTCTTGGAGTGATAGCAATAGGATGCTGGGGGTTGTGAAGGACAGCAGCCTGATCTGGGTGTCTCCTTCAGTCACCTTTGGGGACGGGGTGCACCCCTGGGCAGGAGCAGCAGGGCCAGTCCCCCGGGAGCACTGGTTTGGAAGTGTGATGGAGGCTACAGCTGGGGCGATAACCAAACCCGTAAGGGCGAATTGTTCCGCTTTTGAGGGTACACCCATCCCAGCTCAATTGAATTTGTATACACTGGGTAAGGTCCTATATAACATCTAATGTCATATATGTGTGTATAGGGGTGTGCGTGTATGTTATATATGGCTTTTCCCTTAATGCCTATATCAGGTCAGTCAATCTCAGCAGTTTTGGGAAGAGGCATTTTGCTGACATGCAAAATTGGACCACTGAGGGTCTGAGTAGGTTCTGTGTGGGGTGACCCCTCTAGGTGTGCTGGGATAGATGTGGTGATGCCCCTGGTTGTGCCGATGTCCCTCTTCCCTTCCCACTCTGGCCCTGTAGTGCAGGAGCCTGGCCAGGGTGGCAACATCCGTGGTGGCACCCAGACCTGCCTGAGCAGGGGGCAGGAGGGTTCCTGAGGGTGTCACCAGGGCTATGCACAGGAGCCGGCCCACAGCCGTGGCTGGGCAGTGTTTCTGAGGGCTGGGGCTGGTGGAGCGCAGGGCACAGGGGGATTTTGCCCATGCACCCTCTGCATCACTTCTGCCTCCTGAGAGGGCGAGGGAGGGGATGATAAGACATCCGGGGGTGTTTTTTCCACGAAGGCCCTGCTGCTCTGGTTAGCGGAAATCCCCATCTCTCCCTTGCCTGGGGGGATGGGTGACACAGCCCGTGCCAGGACTCACCCTTAGCGTGCCAGATGCCTCAGTCTTGCCCCACTATCACTGCCCCGTGGCCACCCACTGCTGTGTCCAAGCACCCGTGGCTGGGCGGGGGGCTCAGGGCTGGTGTCTCTGGCAGGTATGATCCTTACACCCTCATGCTGGGAGAAGGGGAATTTTCCCTGCCCCACCTGGGAGGCTGAGGCCCACAGGACTCCTACCCTGCTGAGCCCCTCTGAGGCCAGTGTTTCTCCTGGTGACCTTGAGGCAGAGGCTGGAGGTGGCTGGCTTCAGAGGGCACTGTGTCCCCATCTGAAATGCCAGCTCAGTCTATAAATAACACCTGGCACAGGTCTCTCCCTGGGCATTGGAGCAGTGACAGACTGAGCCCTCTCTGCCCTCGTGCCAGAGGTGTCTCACCCCATTTTACAGACTGGGACATTGAGGCCCGTTGGGGTCCTTGACCCTGCCTCACAGTGAGGCCATGAGGCTGTAGCCCTGTGGGTTTACGGGGCACTGGGAGGTGATTTTCAGCGACAGAAGGACTATTCCCCACTGGGTTGGGGAGGATTTGAGGGGGGTTATTTCTCTGCCAGGGAGTCCACACCTTGTACCACTCCAGGTGTGCTCTCAGGGGATCCAGGCACCTTCTCCTGCCTAGAGAAGGGGACCCACAGGGACCTGCTGTCTCACATCCCTGCAGTAGTCCCCGTGCCCTCCTCGCTCACTGCTCCCTCCTGCCCTATCTCCCAGCGATGGTGGCTCCCACCCCTCTGGCTGCCTCTTGGGCAATCGGTGGGGAGCACACGGGCCTTATCTGGGGGCCAGCCATGGGCAGGGCTCCCTGCTGTCCCTATCAGTGGGGTGGCACCAGACTTGGGGCTGAGGGGAGCCGGCCTCATCCCTGCTGTGCTGGGGCCAGGGCTGGGCACATTGCCGCAGCCCCACAGTTACTGTTGCAGGGTGATGCTCAAGCAGCCCAGGAGCCCTTTCCAGCCCAGCAGTGAGCATGGTGCTGCGGGATTTTCAGGGGTCCAGTCAAGGCCATTGCACTGGGTGGTTGTGGATTGTAGAGGGAGTGTGAAAGTGGATGGTGGCAGCAGCCTTGTGTGACTGCCAGCAGAATCTGGCTCCCTGTCCACTTCCACCAAACTCTCAGCAGTGGTTTCCTTGCCCTGGGCGATGCTTGTGGGGGGCCGAGGGGTGTCGGGGGGGCAGGTGGGGGCAGTGCTCTGAGAAAGGCTTTCCTGTCCCTTTCACAAGTCTGGTTGACCTCCACGTTTTGTTTGTTTCTCTTGAGTTGCATTCACTCTCCTGCTTCCAGCAGCTCAGCAGGGCACTGCTGGGATGGCAGTGGGGTGGGAATACTGCCTTTCCCCTAAACCATTGGGCTGGGGTGTACCAGGGTCACCTGTGGTCTTGCAGAGTGTGGGCATCCCTACGGTGATGTATCTGTGGCATGTGGTTTCCCTCAGAGGTAGATGCCAGGCACCCTCGTGTGCCACGGTGTCCCCTTGCTCTTGGGGTGATGGTCCTGCCTGGTGCAGGATCAGGCAGAGCAAGGGATGTCTCTTGGGAGAGGGAACATGCTGGCCACTCTGTCCCATTGAACAGGGTATGGCTCTCTGCATCCTGGAACAGCAGTGACCATGGTTTACCAAAACCTCAGGGCGAAGGTCTTCTTGGTCTGCTTGTCTGAGCTGGGTGTGAGTTTCTCACTCCTTAGCATCCTCAATACCCACCATGGCCCAGACTCTGGGTGGTAGAGGAGAGCATAGTGAGGAACGCATCTTGGCCTCATACCAGCTCCCACCAGGGCTTTGAGTGAGGATTTTCCTTCTGCACTGTGTCCCTGCCATGGGGAAACTGCTGATGATCTGTTGGGAGCCCACTATACTTGCCAGGGTCAGCCTCTCTGACCATAACCACAAGGAATTAGAAACGGGTGGAAAACTGTCTAAAAACCCATGAAAATATTTGCATTTCAAGCACTTTTCCAGGTATTGGGGAACGCTGACAAAGCAGCAGCGTGGGCGATGCAGGCATGCCGAGAGGGTCTGCTTGGATTTTATTTCAGACAGGATTTTGATGGTCTAAGATCTTTGTTTAAAATAAAAAAGCTAATTGAACAAGTGGGGAGATTTGCCTGCCAGTGCTGCCACTGACCCCTTTGCCAGCTCCTCAGGGCAAAACAGCCACCCTGATGGCCAGGGGCCATCAGCCTTCAAACCACCCCTGCCCTGGGCCACTAGGTGTGTGGCTCCCATCTCGGTGTCCCATTTTCCTCCTCTGTGGAAGGGGGTTTGGCAAGAAAGGGGCTCCCTTTGCCTAGTCCTGCTCTACCCTGGAGCATCCCAGGGGACTAGAGCTGAGTTTGAGCTGATGGGGCTTGCCTGAAGCTTTGCCTGGCCACCCTGTCCTGCCTGTGCCAGGGGTTGCTCACCCGCATTTGGCTCCTGCCTGTCCTGCCAGTTTTGCCGATGGTAGCAGCCTGTGTGCAGGAGGGTGGCTGAGGAAGATGTGTGACTGTGGAACCCGGTGGCCCCAGGTTCATCCGCCCTGCATGTGGACAGGGGCCAGAATAAGGGGAGAAGTTGGAGGGACCTAGACTTACCTATCCTCCTGTATTTCTCCTCTCCACACCCATCTCTGCCAGCTCCCAGGGCAGGTCAGAGCAAGCAAGTCGCAGGTATGTCCCATCCTGCCAGCACAGAGAGGGCTCAGGGCCACGGGCTGCAGAGGAGAAAGATCTTTGTGTCCCTGGAGGGCAGCTCTGGGGTGGTGACACCCAGCCCTGCAGTATGTCCACAGCTGTACAGTGTGATGGACGTGTTCTGGCCCCACATGGGGTGGAATGAGGTAGCCTTGGGCACAATGATGGGGCTGGGGGCTCAGTGTGGGTGAAGGTGGGTCAGTGCTGCCGGTGTCACTGGTGCATCTGGCACCAAGAGAGGATGGAGAGGAGGGTGTGTGCAGCAATTGAGGCCCCTCGTGCATGCATGTGCATGCTTGGTGGGACCAACTTAAGCCGAGCATCGATATGTGGGGCTGTCTCCCTGCCTTGGTCCTGGAGTCCAACCAAGGTGTAACATATAGGGATGGGTGCATATGGGGTGCAGAGAGTAAGGCTGAGCACGCAAGCTACAGTCAGGGCTCATGAGGTGCAGTGTGCCAGGTCAGGTGTGGGGGCACAGGTATGTAGAGCAGGATGGGGGGCTATAGAGTGTGTAGGGATAGGAGTACAGGGTTTGGTGAACAGGGCTAAAGGGTGGGGTGGGTAGGGCTGTGTGTGTGTGTTGTACCTTGGATACAGAGCCACCTGGATCCTGGAGCGCCTACATCACTCACCTCCACAGGGTGGTTGCAGTGGGGGCACCGGAGGACATGGGGCCAGCTGTGATAGTGACATCCATGCAGGCAGCACCACCTTGTTGTGCTGCAGGTCCTCTTTCAGCCTTGTCCTCCCAGACCACTGCTGCAGGAAACAGGCGGGGAGGCTGCGTCCGCCCAGCCCCTGGGGCCACTCTGTCATGGAGCAGCCCCTACTCCCCCATCATCCCACCTAGCTGGAGGAGCCTCAGGCTGACTATGCTGAGCAGGACCAAGCCGGTGAGAGCCAAGAGGAAGAGGATGGTGGTGGAGCCGGGGAGCAGCAGTGCCAGCTGCACCTGCAAGTGGGGGTACGGGGAGGATGGGGCTGCGGTCAGGCCCTGGGGCTGCTGTGGGAGAGGTGGAGACTGGGGAGAGAACCTTGGGGTACACAGAACCAGGGGCTGCTGAAGCTGGGTGGTGCAGGGGGAAGAGGATGAAGATCCGGGCCATTTGAGCTGATGCTTGGCTCTAACATGAGGGACGCTGGTTTGGAACAGCAGTTCTACTGGCCCATGTTTCTGTGATGGCTCTTGGCCTGTGGCAATGGGGTGACTTACAGGAAGGAGACCAGCAAGCTCAGGTAGATTAGGCTGCTGAAATGAAGGGAGATGAAAAGCTCTGTGGTGGGCTGGGCAGCTGCAGGGCCCTGGCCTCACAGGCTAAATGGCATCACACTCCTGTGGCAGCCACAGAGCAACAAATCCCCCTATTCCATTCCTGTGGCAACCACAGCATCCTTTTCCCTGTATCCCATCCAAATGACAACAGCAGCATCCTGCTCTCGTGGCAGGGTGCTGGGGACCCTATTAGGGTTCTGGTTTCACTCTGGCTTAGCAGGATTCCACTGCCAGAAGGGCAAAGTCTGGGGGCTCAAAGGCCCCTGGGGACCCAGTACAAACCAGTGCTGATTTTCCTGGGGGTGGTGGGAGGACACTGGGAGCCATGAGCACCCGTGGGATCCATGAAGATGCTGGGATCCATCTAAATCAAGGATGCACTGCTCCCCAAGGCGAGTGCCCCAGCTCCCTGCCCAGTGTGCTCTCTCCCCACCGCCCCCCTCCCCAGGCCCGGGCTTTGCTTCTGGCACAGGTCCCGGGGCGCTGAGCCGGGGTGCTGAGCCTCGGGCCAGCCCTGCCCTCTAGCGTCACGGGAGCCGCTCTCAGCAGGGCTCAGCCCTGGGCTGCGGGGAGCTGAGCCCTTGCAAACTCCTCACGCGGCCCGCAGCGCCGTGCGGAGCCTGGCAAGCTTCCCAGGGCCCCGCAGCACCACCTCCCACCCAGCCAGTGCTGCGGAGGAGACACGAGGCTGTGTGTCCTGGACCCTGCACGGCACCGTGGGGACTCCTGGCACCACAAGTTCATCTCTGGGCCATCTGAGGGGATGCGTAGGCAGCACAGGTGCTTTGCTCCCTAAGATAGGAGCAGGCACACCAGCACGGGTGATAATGGCCTCCCCCAGCACCCTGGGTCAATAACCGGGTGGCCAAGGCGCTGGTGGAACTGGGACGGCGTGGGGACACACCAATGGGCGCCTGCAGTGGCGGGAGAGGGAGGGGAGCGCCCGGAGGCTGCTGGTTAAACTGGAACTCCTCTCAGTCCCTGCCCTGGGGACTCTGAACCCATGGGCTGGAGAGGGGAGCCAAGGCAGGCGGTGCCGAGCAGCCCTGCAGGAAGGAGCTAGGGAGGAACAGAACAGGATGAATCCCACCATGGAGCTGGCAGAGGACCCCAGGTGGGTGCTGGGGATCCCCGTTGCTGCTTTGCAGCCAGGCAAATACAACTTTTTGGAGTAGAATTTTGGGTTATTCCCCCTGTAAAATAAAGGATGCACTTGAAGGTGAGGACAGCCAGCCAGGGGACCCTGGGGACCCTGTGGGACTGGGTTGCCCTGTGTCCCTGCTGGCCCCATGCAGCATTCCCCTTCTCCACAGGTTCCCCCTCCCGTTGGTGGAGATGCTGATCAGGAACTTCAGCGTGCCGGCAGCCTGCTTCTCCCTGCCACCCACCTCCCGGCAGCTGCTCCAGTGTAGGTGGGGGGACTGGGTGGGGGGAACCCTCCTCTTGCACTGGTAGGAGCAAGACAGGGATGAAGGGTGGTTGCAGTGGGTGCAGGCAGGGAGCATCCCTGAGGAAGGGGGAGACATCGGGGTGCTGCTGGGATCTCAGCTTCCCTCCCTGTAGCCCTGCCTGCAAGGATGTAGCTGGCTCAGCGAGAGCCAGCAGCGGAGCAGGCGACATGGGACACGGGAGCAGTGGGGCTGAAGCATTGGCTCTGGCACAGCCAGACATGCTGAGGATGCAGCAAGGGACTTCCCAAACACTGTGGAGTGGTGGATTGGGTGGCAGGTTCCTGCCGTGGTGGCCCCAGGGGCGTCAGGATGGGATGGAGCCGGCTTCTCACCTCTCCCTGGCAGACCTGGACATGACCCAACTCACCATCATGGGCCTTGCCACAGTCATGACATTGCTGTCGGTTGTGATCTTTGTGGAAGAAGCTTTCTACCTCACCTGCAAGATCCGCTGCCCCATCAAGATGAAGACTCTCTGCTGGAGCAGCTCAGCCCCCATGGTGAGGTGGCGTCTGGGGGTGGTGGGGGCCAGGGCCACCCAAAGAGTGCAAGCCACAGGAGGAGGGAGCAACACTGTGCCCGGTTTGTTTCTCCCCCAGGTTGTGTCTGTGATCAGCTGCTTTGGGTTGTGGATCCCACGCTCCATGATGGTGGTGGAGATGGCTACCACGGCGTGAGTATCGCCTGCCCTGGGCAAGGGCACTGGGGGTGCCCATGGGGCCTGACCTGCCTTTCTCCTCCTCCCCAGGTACTTCTCCATCTGCTTCTACCTCCTCATGCTGGTCATGGTGGAGGGCTTTGGGGGGAAGGAGGCTGTGCTCAGCACCCTGAAGGATGTGCCCATGGCAGTCAGCACTGGGCCCTGCTGCTGCTGCTGCCCCTGCCTGCCTCGAATCACCATAAGCAAGTGAGGGAGAGCTGGTGTAAACTCTTTTTCCTGTGAGGGTCTTTCACCCCCTGCTTCTGCTGGGGGCAACAGAAGTCCCTGGGCAGGGGCTCAAGGATCTCAAGGTGCTGCCTATCTCTCTCACTGCACCAGGAGAAAGCTTCAACTGCTGATGCTGGGGACTTTCCAGTATGCCTTCTTCCGGGTGGTTGCTGTTTTCCTAGGGCTGGTCTTGGCCACTGATGGGAACTACAATCCTGCTGATGTGAGTGCCAAGGGACGGGGATGGACAGGGTGACAACCTGGATGTGGAGCCTCCACCAGCCCTCGCATTGCCCAGCAGCTTTGTCAGCACAGGTGTATTTCCTGTGTGTCCCCCCACCAGATCTCGGCAGAGAGCGTGGCCCTCTGGATCAACACAGTGGTTGGTGTCTCTACCATCTTTGGGCTGTGGTCCCTGGGCATCCTCTTCCGGCAGGCCCGGCTGCACCTAACTGAGCAGAACATCAAGGCCAAGTTCGCCTGCTTCCAGGTGAGCCCCCATCCTGCCCAGCTTCCCTCTGGGTGAGGTCATCTTCTGGCACAAATGGATGAGGTGTCACGGGTGAAGATGGTGGGACAGGAGCTGCTGGCAGGCAAGAGCCAGGTCCAGCTGCAGGAGAGCAGGGAAGGCAAAGGGCAGGATAACAGTGCAGCCCCCTCCACCTTGGGTGCTGGTGGCTGCAGGTCCTCCTCCTCCTGACGGCACTGCAGCCGGCCATCTTCAGCATTCTGGCCAACAACGGCAGCATCGCTTGCTCACCACCCTTCTCCTCCAAGGCCAGGTCACAGCGTAAGTCGGGACACAAGGGAGCGGTGTCACGTGCTCTCAGCTGAGCCCCTCCATCGCACAGCAGGGCATGGGAACTGGGCATGATGGATGAAGGTGGCTTCAAATGACCCTTCTCCTCTTCCAGAGATGAACATGCAGCTGCTGATCCCACAAACCTTCATCTTGGTGGTGGTGACGCGGATTTACTACCGCAAACGGGATGACAAGCCAGGTTACCAGCCTGTCAGCTTTGCATCCACAGCCACTGATGTCAAGGCATGAGCAGGAGGGAGCAAGGAGGGTGCTGAGGGGCAGAGTGAGGCTGGGTGGCTGCTCTGCCCTGCACAACCATCAAAGCCTCCTCTGGCCCTGGGGAGCTGCCAGCAGCAGAAGAGGAAGAAGGGGAAAAGATGACTTGGTGCGGGGTGAAAGGGTCTGAAACCTGAAGGCCACAAGGCAAAGGGATCTGTGAAGCTGCCTCCAGCCCCAAAGGGCTCTTGTCTGGCACTGAATAAAGATAAATTCGTACCTCATTCTCCCTTTGGTGCCTGGGCTCAGAATGTCTCTTGCTAGCCTGGGTTTGAGACAACTCCATACAGGAAGGAAGATGGAGCCCAGACCAGCACCGCCATGGCATGGGGTGTCCAACACTCAGCTGTGGCACTGAACTCTGGGTGCTGAGAGCCAGGGTCTGATGGCCAAGGCAACAGCAGGGCAGTGGCATTTTCTTCACAGACCTCTGGATGGGTCTGGCCCTTCCCTGGGGCATGTCTTCCATAGCTGTGGCTGTTCCCAAGAGCACACTGGAATTATCCACACCCGCCAGCCTGTGGCTGGGCAAAGGAAGAAGCACCTTCACAACACAGGCAATTAGTTAATATTGCCTCAGCCACCCTGTCCAGGATCTGCTCCGGTAGCAATATCTGCTCTACAGAGGTGGTGACAGACATTGAGAGTATGATGACTTGCAGAAATGTCTGGGTTATCTTCTTCCCCCGACTGAAGCATCTTCTCAGTCAAACCACTGCTAAGATGGCAGGTGAGGAGACCACGATGGGAGCCAGCTGTGCTAGCCCAGCAGAAAGGATCTAGGCACACACTGAATAAAATGACTTTGCATTTATTTGGCTAAACATAAAAGCCAAAACCCCAAGTCCAGAACAAGCCAGTAATACACACGGTGTGCACACACGTCCACACAGAAAAAACAGCACAGCTAATGCTGACCTGTAAGAGCCAGCTTGAAGCAGCCACTGCTGTGAGGCCAGAGGCGTTGGCAGGACTGGGAGATGCCATGGCTGGAGATGGGCAGCAGATGCCAGGCCGTTAGTGCTAAGACCAGAGCCTGCTGCCAGGCACCACTGAAGCTTCCCCTGATCTGCAGCCTGGTGCCCTTCCACCACAGTACCTCTGGTCAGTGCGACACACTGAGGAAGTAAGAGTCAGAAAGCCACATCTCCCAACTTCTACTTATTTAATTGATTCATTTTGGAGAAAAAGCAAGTTTTCTGCCCCATAAGGAAGGCGGAAAAGTGGCTCAGAGCTTTTTTGCAGGTGGCTGTGTTCAAACCCAAACCGCTCAGTCAGAAGATGCACGGGTGATTTGATACGATATTGCTATATTTAAACAGACTGCTGGCAACAGTACAGGGCTGTTACCAACATGGCTTTCCAGGCACCAGCAGAAGCACTGGGACCCAGCAATCTCATGGTTTTGACAAGAAGCAACACCCAGGCAAGCACCAAAATACGGGACTCATCCCTGCCTGTAAGATAACCAGACCCAACTCCTTACCTGTGGCAGGTAGGACACCCACACCTTTATGCCAGGGAGCTTTTGGCAGCGAGAAGCTGCCCCTGAGAACACGGTGCAAGATGCAGGGTCTCTCCCACCAAAGTAACAGCTTTGTTTCGAAGAGTGTGAGATGTGTTAGGGCTGTGCAGGACAGCCTTGAAGCAGCAGCACGGGGTATATCTGCGGGTAACAAGAAGTTCCTGGAGAACCTGACTCATGTCTTGCCCAAAGATCAAGCTCTGTCCTATTCCTGATAGGACAGGGGAGCACTGAAATGAAGCTGGTCCAGCAATCCAGGAAGAAACAAAAAAAGAAGGGTAAAAACCAAAAGACTAGTCTGGGATTCGAGTGTCCATTTTAATTTAAGTGCAAAGAGGAATCAGGGATTATCAGTTACATGAAACAGCTCTGTTATTCCAAGCTATGTGTAAAACCATGGCTGGCTTCTTACCAAGCACCCAAGGTTTTGCAGTAAGACCAAGAAATATGTTAAGGTCTCTGCAGAACAAACCACCATCCAAAACACCATTCTTACCCAAAATTACAGAACACCATTGCATAACTTGTTTTTAAAACAGTAGTAAGACTCTAAAGCAGCCTGGCCTTCATGATCAGGCTTGGCAAAGCAACACAACACCCATACGGAGGGAAGGGTGAAGAAGCGGAAGTGGGGATGAGGGAAGAGAGAATGTGGGTGAGATCAAGTAAGTGCTCTACCACCCATAAACCAGGGGATTAACAATTGGCTTGTACCAAGTGACCATTATTTGTTCCTTACAGCTTAAAATCTGTAGCAGCCAGCCATGCTCCAGAGCTGTGCACACTGCACACCCCTGCTGAGAGACGTCCAAGTGGCAGATGAGGAATCCCCAAAACACCTTTCCCATATCAGGTCTGGCCTCAATAGAAGCAGAGTCTCTGCCAAGCACTTACAGGCAGTGTAACGAAAGATCAGCAAGAGAAAAGGTGGAAAGAAGCACAAGCCTGCTCCTGCCACAGGGACCCTGCGTTCCCTGGAAGCATCCCCTGTGCAGAGCCTGTGTCAGCACTTGGTGATTTGCCTCCTTGCACCCATTGCTTCTTGAGCCCTGCATCCCACTCTAAAAACCTCCCTGCAGTACCGCTGACCAGGCTCCGAGCTGTCCTCTGCTCACAGCATCGCAGGAGGATACAGGCAACTCAACCCAGCAGCTCCACCCAGAGACAACAAACATCACAGGCAAACCTGAACAGAAAACCGTGAGGGAACTTCACAGCCATGGGACAGCGAGTCCAGTTCCTCCAGTGCTGGCTGCCGGGACAGAGCACAGTGACATGCTCTGTACACAGACATGCAGCACGGGGAGGGCAACCGCCTGCGGGGAGCTGCAGGCCACAAAGCTCAATGTTTATTACAGACATGACAGCAACCACAACTTGGACCATGAATTCAAACGTGCAGATTACACGTTTAAAATCTTAAAAAGCTGCAGAACTCTCTGTTGCTCTTTCTGACCTGTCTCAAGGAGCAGAGTAAGCAGGCACTGCTTTGTGCACTTACTGTGCAAGCTGGGTAACTGTCTCATGGGACCAGGACCTTTCACTGGGGTAAAATGTGCCCTTCCTCTGTCCAGCTGCACACATCCACACGGACAGCAAACGGGCTGTATGAATTCACGTTTTGTCCTTATAGCAGCGACTTCATGGCACCAGTGCAAAGGACTGCTCCAGCCCTTAGAGCACAGGAACGGAAACACAGACAAACACGCAGAGAGCACCGTGTTGAGGGGCCATTTTGACAGACAGCAAAACTTATTACACACCAGACTGGGACACTGAACTTCTCAAAGGAGTACACACATTCACTTCCTACCTGGGCTCTCACACACCCAAGGAAACATACAGACAGCAAGTGCCCTGAAGCAAAGATTCATTCTCTTCTCTCCAACAGCAACTGAGGGCTGAATTTTAGCTCAAGGTTTAGCAGTCTCATTAAGATTAGCTGAAAAGGACTTTTCCCTGCAGCCCCCATACAATTTGGAGCTGTGAATGTTGCACGCTTACAGGGTGTACAGCTCTACGGTGCTGCGAGTTCTTCCCAGGAGTAACTCCTGCATGCTAGGCTGGCAGGGCCCTACCCAGCACGTCCTCACTGCGAGTCCCTGGGAAGCTCAGCTAAGAGGCGCACGAGCACTACAGGGTCTGCTGGATAGACTCCTATTGGCTCCAGTGCAACAGAGATGTCTCTATTTCCTAGAAGCCTCTTTACACCACTGCTTCCTGCGTGCTCTCGAGGTCACGCTGACTGAGGAACTGAGGGATCTTTCATTTGGCAGCAGCACAGATTCTGCCTGGGGGTTGGGGGAATAAGACAGAGAGGCTGAAGGAAAGAAGGGACAGATGGGTCTTCCCACTCTCCTTCTTGACTGGAGGTTTAACAGGGGAAACGAAACCAAAACAAAAGCCACGCATGAGTGCTATTCTTTGCGCTTTAAAAGAATATTTTCTTAAAATATAAAACACATCTTCCCCCTGGAAACCACTAGAACGTAAACAATAAAATAGGGATTTGGAGAGGAGAAGGGAGAGGAGGTTTGAATGTGCTTCCAGGCAGCAGCCCTTGCTAAGAGCAACAGGTGCCTCCAAGGCCCTGTGCTCACCATCAGCCCTGTTCCTATGGCTCTATTGTTCATTTAGAGTTCCCCAGTGGGTTTGGACTTAGGATTCGATGATTAGCGGTTTGTAGCAAATCCCAGCTGGTAGCTTAATCCTCTTCATCCTCACTGATGTCATAGGTGACTGCAGACTCGTTCCTGGAACGACTGGCCGGCGAGGAAGGAGGAGTCTTGGTTGAAAAGGGCCAGCGGAAGGAGGGAGACGGGGAGCGGTCGTGTGTGGGGCTACTGCTGGGACTCTGCTTTGGGCTGATGGCCTGCAGCATCCGGCCCTTGCCCTCCTTTAGCATGTGTTTCTAGTGATGGAAGCAGGAAGACAGTTAGCATGGCTCAAATAGCGATGGAAATAGACACTACTTAAAGCTTGTGCAGCATTTGAAGTTGTGTCCCTTCAATAAGAGCAGAAAAAATAATAGCATGGAAACTGCATGCAGTGTCATCATAACCATTTTTCAAGCACCTCTAACAGGGAGTGCCTGTGGAATTTACCCAGCAGCACAGGAGTGCCTGGCAAAAACAAGTAGCTCCAGATTCACCCCAGGACAGTGACAAATGACTGCCAGTTTCTTGGCTGCTCAGTGGTCTGCAGGACACAAGGGAGTTTACAGACCAGCTTGTGGGACACAGGGACTTTTCTTGCTACAACCATAACTGGTGTTATCCAGTTAGCAACACTGAAGGCTCCCTGTAAACGAGCTTGGGACAACTTGTCTGGAGACTGGCAGCACATCAAGGACTGCAACAAACCATAAACCTTTGCTCTGCAGACTGTGGGCTCCAGAAGCCCTACAAATGACTGCCAAGCTCTCCAAAATACCCTTTTCTCCTTTCCCATACTGGGTCCTTACCAATGCTCCTTCTGGGCCAAACATCTCCAGGAAATTGCCGATGAACTCCCGGGACTTCTCTTCCCACTTCTGAATGAGATCGATACTCTTCTCCTCCACTTTCTGGACAAATTCCTTTGACTTCTCCTCTACATCCTTCACCCTCTTTTTCACCTTATCCACACGCTCCTGGAGGTGATACTTCTTTTCCTGTACAGTAAGCAGTGGATCAGAATACAGCTTACCAGATCTGAGTGGTGACCACCTCTGCTCTGTGTTATTACACTGAACTGCTGCTTAAGACTCAGCACTCTGTTAGTCTTGCGACACTTCTTCACTTCAGTGACAATTCTTTCCCAGACTAAATTGCAGACACACAGCGGGGCTGTGAGATGCTCTGTGGCAGGCACTGGCACAGTACACAGAGCGAGACTAAACCCAGAGATAAGCACTGTATCATAGCAGCATATGGAAGAGAGAAATATTTATACAATATAAAGATTAGAGTTGAGTGACCTGCTGTAGGTCTTTTTGCATATCATGATAGCACAAGTCTTTCTGCGGGATGTTTTAAACAGAGGCAGAGTTACATGCCAAAGAGAGGCCAAACAGCCGTTACCTCTGCTGTTTCACTTTTATATTTATTATCTTTAAAAAAACAGGCATAGCGACTGAGTGATAAAGCTGTTTGCTACTTTACTTCCAACATCAGAAGTGCCTTCTACCATGTATTCTGCTTGTGGGCTAGAGTTACTCAGCAGAGCATCAGAGCTTGTCCTTCCCTCCTACCCAAGCACTGCTGCTCCTGCAGCTCCAGGAATGGAATAGTATGTTGAGATTAGATTTTATCCTGACAAATGTCTCTACCTTAAGAAGGTGGCTGAGGGACGAGGAGAGAGATGAGACACAGCAGCTGCTGCCAAGAACAACCCACGCTTCATTCAATTCAAGAAAACACACATTTCACCACACACCCTGTCTCCAGCTCTTTCAACAGGTAAAATGTCACCAAGACATTTCTGACAATGAAGCAGTATTAGCAAAACTCCAGTTCCTCTGGGTGGGTCCCAGAGGCCGTTTCAGGGATAGAAGGGCACTGGCTGGTTTGGTGCAACTGCTTAGCTCTGCAGACTGGCCTTTTACTGGCATGTGGCACTACTACCACTAGACAAGACTCCGCATCTCCACACTCTGTAATACAGATTCTGCTTCATGCAGCTTGTGGTGAGACACACATCAACTCACGTTTATGAAGCTGACATTGAGCTCTTTAGCTGTGTAGCCCCGCTGGAGGTTCCGTCTGGCATAAACATCATAGTCCCGCACGATCCGGGTGATGATATCTGATGTTGAGATCCCCTCAGTCCTCTGAGTTGGTGCAAACATGCCTAAAATTGGGGAATAGGACCCAGGACAGCTGTAACAAGACATGTGGCAAAAAGCTGCTGCCCCTTCTAGTAGGAAACAATCTCTCCTGTCAAGAGCTCATTTGCTAACTATCCTCACACCACCACATCTTTGTCCTGAAATGTACAATACCAGGGCCTTCCTTACGTAAGTAAGACCAAACCACATCAAAACACCGTGTTTTCTAAGGAAAACCTCTTCACTTTAGTTGGTTTGAAGACTACTAACTGTAATCCACTGCACACATGACAGTGTGGTGACAAGGACAGGATAAGGGATACTACAATTTAGTGGGTAGAAATACAGCAAGCTCTGATGGTTAGGTTTGGATACCTTTAAATAAGTTGCACCCCCATTGAGTTTTACAGCAACCAGCTAGAGGAGCCACTTTGCTAAGTTAATAAGATTCTCCATTTGTGATAATCTGTAAGCCAAACCGTAGTGTTTTTTCAAAAGGTGGCTGGAAGTAGGAATTAATCCTGGACATGGAACAGTCCTAGTCTTATGAAGTAGGGCCCGAAGCTGTTCTTCTACCTGCCCTCAGAGCCTCCTGGGCAGACTTTGTTCCCGGACTGGCAGAACCACTTCCCCAGACATAATCCTGCCATACAGGGGTACAGGAAAAACTACAGCCATCTCTGAGATGAAGTCCTGGAGAATCTGACTCAGGCTCACCTGCTTCTTTTATATGCTTATAAACATCATCACTGCCAGCGGAAGAATAGGGAATATCATCATGTGCAACAAAGTCGATCTGAAAATTAAGAAAGCAATGTGAGTCAACATTTTATCTCAAATGTGCAGGTCTCCTCTTTTCTGTCAAAGGATGTTGCACTTCAAATACTGTGTTCAGTTTTTGGCCCCTCAGTACAAGAAAAACGTTGAGCTGCTAGAGTGTGTCCAGAGAAAGGCAATGAAGCTGGTGAAGGATTTGGAGGACAAGTCTTGTGAGGAGTGTCTGAGGGAACTGGGGTTGTTTAGTTTGGAGAAAAGAAGGCTGAGGGCAGATCTGGTCATTCTCTACAACCACCTGAAAGGAGGTCATAGTGAGGCGGGTGTTGGTCTCTTTTCCCAAGTAACAAGTGATAGGATGAGAGGAAAAGTCCTCAAGTTGCCCTGTGGGAGGTTTCAACTAGATATTAGGAAACAATACGTATGTGAAAGGGTTGTCAAGCACTAGCACAGGCTGCCCAGGGAGGTGGTTGAGTCATCATCCCTGGAGCTATTTAAAAGACTTGTGGTTGTGACTTTTAGTGGTGGAGTTGGCAGTGTTAGGTTTATGGCTGGACTTAAAGATCTTTTCCAAACTAAGCTATTCTGAGAATCTTTTTGCTCAACACCTCCACGCAGGGGTGTAACAGAGAACAGCAAGACACCTTCCTCTGTTAAAAAAGCAACACAGATAAAACCCAGGTTCTCACTGGCAATTGCATATCAATTTTAAGCACACACCAGAGAGGAAAGGCTGGGACTAAGGATGCAGCTGTTTTAAGCTTCACAGAGAAATAGCTTGTTAACGGCAACAACAGTAAACTAAGCAAAGTCCCCCGGAGACTCCTTCACCTCCCTAAGTAGTACAACAGATGTTAGGGAGTCCTTTCACTTTAACTACAAACAGATAAAAGACTCTCAAGACAGCCTGCCTGGCCTCCTGCTGCAGGAAAGCTGATGGAGATCTAAGCTGCTCCTGCTGTAAGCAGGGAATTGGACCAGATGCCCTCCAGAAATCTCTTCCCATGTTATCCTCTCCCTAATGCACAGTGCACCAATCTGTAACCAGCATCAGCTTCAGTAACAGTGAAAACCCTCAGTCTTTTTCATCATCTCATAATCTCTATCTTATTTTAACATTACCTGCCAGCTCAGCAAATGCTTTTAGTCTCCCAAGAAACACACTTGATTCCCATAATCCAGTTCATTCTGTATTTAAGGAGTTTCAACAGAAATGGGTTGCTCAGGCAGAGGTCACCCCATGGATGAATACTTGCTGTAAACAGCAAGCACAGGCAGAGGCTAAGCAAAATTCAGAACAGATCAGATGTCACAAATTACCCTGTGCTCTGCCAGGAACTCAGGGGTGAGCGTCCATGGTGCATTTCTCACCACTTCGTCCACATAGCGACAGTGCTGCACAGCGTCATATCGCTCATTTTCATTCATTACCGTGAAGCCCTTGAAGTTATGGGTTAGCTCATCACTGCAGACTGAAAAACAGGCAAAGAAGAGTGAGCCTGAGGTACTTACCCCAATGTTTGACAATAAAATGACCTTGCACACACCCCTACTAAACCAGGCAATGCCAGCTGCTCACAGATGCTGGTGCTGTCATTTTCAAACCCAGCTCTTCCAGTCACAAAGCCCCAGGAACACGGAGAACTGCAGGGCACTGAACTCCTGAGCAACTCTAGGCAGGCCATTTGGGGGATTTCTGCCCAAGCTAAGGACCTACATCCAGACCCTCAAGGTCTCTAGAGCCTACAGTGCCTATCAAGAAAACCAGCCACTACAGAAAAAAACTCTTCTGTATGAAATGGTACCTGGGGACTTATAGGACAGAAATCTGCTTTTAAACCTACAGATGTCTCAGGCTTGGAAACTGAAGCCCGAGCCTAAGCTTCTGATTTTGTGAAATGCCAAACCACAGTCTACTTCTTGGAAAGCTGTATTAAAACAAAGGGTAAGAGCACAGCAAATCAAGTAAGCTTAATTATTATGTTCTATTAGAAAGGAAATGAACAACTCTTCATAATCTGCAGTGTAAGACATTGAGAAGGAGGGAGGTTTATTTGGTTATCAAGATTCAAAAGTAAACAAGGCATTACCAGTGTCACTGGTATTGGACATATTTATGTTCCAGACAAACAGATGATAAAGAGTGGGTGAGATTGCTCCCAGCTTGGAGCTAATTTCACTTAGGCTATGGCCTCTTGCCTCAGTTCCTGGTGAAAGTGGAGCTGTTCATTGCCCTCCACGTCCTCACTATGTTCTCAGGGGCAGAGAGTGTGGTTACACAACTCGCTACATTAATATCTTAATAGTTTGACCTGAAGTGATTTTCCTGTTTGATGTACAACATTTAGGTATGTGGGGATGCCCTTCTGCCTGCAAGATTTTTAAGGGCAGTGCATTGTGTAGGCTGGAGCAACTATTTCAGCTCTCCTGCCTCCCTTCCAGATACTACTGTAGTGCACACAAAAAAATGCAGAAGTACCACTATAAAAATGCTCTCAGCTATGACTGAAACTGTGGTAACAAAACAAACCACACAAAGATGTTAGGATCGCTCTATCGCAGGATCAGTTTCATTTTGCTTCAGGAAGATAACAGTAATTTAGAAAACAAGTTAAAGGCATTCTCAGCTCTCATACTTTACCATCATTATGCAGCCTGACCAGAGGTCACCTTCTGATAGCCAACATGCACAGCCTGACATGCTTTTAAGTTGGGTGAAGGTACGGGCACAGGGACTCTGCCTGGACAGAGGCCAGCACATTACAGTAGCCAGAAGAAAGGGTTTCTTTTTTCCTGTTACATTCTTGAAGGAGGCCTGGCTGAAATACCTCTGCTAGACCACCTCAGGCAGTCAGCTGGATATTCTTGGCATCATCTAAAGACTTTTGAACCTAACAGACAAAATGGAGAGATTTTGTTTGGAGAAATGGGCCTTCACTGACTTCCATGTGACCAGGCACATGCACAAGGAACCACAGTGATCTCCATGCTCCTAGCAGGACCTTTTTGGTATTTGTCATCAGCAATCGCCAGCAGAGAGCTGGAGCAGGGGGGTGACTTGCAGGGTGATACAGGTAACACAAAGCTCAACCAGCCATGAAGGGACAGCTACTCACTCTGTAACTGCCTTATTCAAGAGGCAGGTGCTCAATTGCCCCTTGATACTCAGACATGCAACGCACCAAGTATGTTACAAAATAGAGGCATCAAATTAGAACAGTGTGAGGTAAAATCCTCTCCTCAAGCCCTCATTTGGTACAGGGCTATCCTTCTGCAGACATATCCAACTCTCAGCATATTACAGTAAGACTCCAACAACATTTGGGACAATTGGCTGCAGCAAGAGCTGCTGAGGCCATACAGACAAAACCCCTCTGTATGCACAACCACAGATGGAGGTGAACCGTACTCCTATGGTAGCCAAAGTCAACAGTCATTCCTTACCTCCAACAATGAGGTATGTGTTTGGGAAGAGGTTCTTCGCTTGCATCAAGGCCCGGGCATGTCCAGAGTGAAACAAATCAAATATTCCATCGGCATAAACTCTGACGGGGCGATCCACTGTGCCAAAGGGACAGAGAGACATTTGTGAAGATGCCTTACTGGAGAAGCAGCTGCTGCCTGACGTGCGCGTTTGGGGACCTTCTAAAACTAATAGGGGTGTTGCAGAAAACTGGCAGAATGCACAGCCATAGCCAGTAATGATTTGTGAAGAGAAATGGCTGGCTCTCTGCCTTCCCACATGGAAGCAAACGCGGCTGAGCACAGAGATGTAGAACAACTGTGTTCAAAGACAGACTCAAAGCCTACCACATATCCACCAAAACAAGCTGAAGGGAGACCAAGGGGAAAGCAAACTCTGAACATCTCCCTCCTACAGAAATCCAAACGCAGCATTAGCTTTTTGCACAGCAGTAAGCTAACAGAGGTGAACTGGCCCAAATGTTTCATAGGAGCCCGATCTCCCCCTGCCAGCTAGGATGGTATCTCAAGACCTTTTCATCATCCTCCCCTGGAGCCTATTGCCACAGCTACCAGTCTGGCTGAGGGACCAGACTGTTGATTCCCCACCAGCATCATCAGCTTCCCTAGATTCATGGAGCATATGGCTCTAACCAAAAACCCAGCTGGACTACTCAAAGAAAAGCAGATACAATGCTGCTGAACCGCTGGCACTGTCAGCTAAATTCATAGATAAATAAGGAGGAAAAAAGTTTCCTCAGGCCACCTCTGCCAGGTACAACTGTAGTTCAGGTCTTTGAGGTCAGTACAGAGGTAAACTGAGATAGTTTAGCACTGCCATATAACAGCAAGAGTCTCCCTGAGTTCTAATCTCCTGGGATCCACAGGACTGCTGTCCTTTTGCTGCTGGTAACAGAAAGCCACACGTTCTTGGTATCTGACATGCTTGGAAATGGCCCGCTGTTCTCTGGCCAATTCAGGCAGACAGATGCAGAGAAGTGGTGTGAGCAGAGGCACACCAAAGCTGCAGTGAGGAAAGGGCACAGAGAAGACCAAGCAGGAGAGCTGAAATCCCATAGGTCTGGGCAGGGCCCTGCAGGTACCTGGACACAAAGCCTGGGAGGTAGCAAGAGGATGAGTTGATGCAAAGAATGCAAATTCAAGCCAAGTAGAGAAATTAGTTTGAGGACAGCCTCTTTTCAGTAAATCCACCTCAGCCTATGCCAGGAGGCTTTGGAAAGCCAAGGATCCAGAGATCTGAGATTGCAAAAGCTTTCCATACGCCAGAAGAGGGCTGGCCCTGGCAGTCCTTTATGGAAGTATAATCATGTTCTGGAAATTGGCTGGGACAGCCTTCCCTTTACCTCCATTCCTGCAACAGCTACATTTCCTGAGCACAGGCACAATCAGCAGCAAGGAATCATGCAGTGTATTTTAGTCTTAGCTGGTACGTGAGCCATCCCTGTTGAAACCAGAGACTTGGGCAAGCTCTGGAGACTTTCAGCTGGGAAATTAATGCAGACTGTGAAATGCACTGGACTTCCAGAACCTCTGTCAGGAAACAACTGCCAGGTCTCCATCTGCGCTGGCTCATCTCTTGGCAGCAGTCAGGTAGGTAGAAGTGCAGTGTTTTTATTGTCTCTGTAGCCATAACAGATTAGCCAAATAAAATGGCACCGTTTGCACACTCTGTTTGGCAAGAGAGTGCAGCCATCCTTCAGGAGTCAGTCCTGCCTCTGCCTCCTCTTCAGACTTGCAAACACAACAGTGTTTCTCCCGGCTTGGTTTAGAGAATAGAAGGACATGTTCTTGTTGTAAGGCCAGCCTATTGTGTTAAGTTACACTGACTTTAATTAATCCAGGCTAGAATGAGACATTCCAGCCAAAGATATAAGTTGGTTTTACTTGCTTATTTCAAGTTTCAGAAAAGATGACTTTTAAAGTCATTAACTTTAAGCTGCCTCAGACAGAATAGTACAGAAAAATGTTCAGCTCTGATTCTATTCTATAGCTGTCAGTGGCATGGGAAGAGATAAAATACAAATATCTATTTGCTTCAAATAGTCTTACTGGGGAAGGTATGGCTCTCACACACACAAGCTCCAATTTCAGTTGTACTGGTAGCCCCAGTTTCACATGGGAACAGTTATCTAATCACCAAAGCATTAACCAAGTCACTGGCTGCAAACTCAGTCTGAAATCACAAGGTTGGTTTGGTCTCAGAGATAATCACAATCATACCCACCCCACAACCCCCAACATTTACACAATCTCCTTCCAGTCTGTTTTTTAACTTACAAGGGGTTCCTCGCATGGCTTCTTCATATGTTACTCTGATGTATGGCTTGCTGTAGTCGATTTCCACTTCATCTGAAAATGGAGCTGGTTCCTTCAGTCCCTAAACAGCCAGAGAAGGTTAGCTGTGAGAATGCAAAGGTGAGTGTGGATTCACTCACATAGTGACAGCACTGTGACTCACTGTGTCTCTGCATGATTCAAATACATGTACTAAAAGACTAATTAGTGCTAAGTCTCACCCAGCCCTGCAGGGTGATTAGTTTGGAGAGGAAGAGAGAAACAGAGTTAAAAGGATGGTAATCGTACCAGAGCCAAGAAAACTGGAGGCTCAGATCTGCAGCTGTTAAAACCAGACTTTTGTCAAACAGCAGTTCACAGCAGCACAAATCAAGCTTCATCAGACCTGACTGTTGAAGCTCCAGCTACGCCCACCTGAGCACGACCATCACTTTACTGTGCCAGAGTGCTTGGGCTGTGCTGTACATATTGTGATGGCTCCTCAATTTGAGTATACGAACAAGCAGAAGAGCAACACCAACAGCAGCACAAATTCCCAGGGAACGTGTGTATTGTCACTCATTTCTGAGCCATACATAGGGAGAGACTGACCTCCATCTGCTGCAGGAAAGCCCCTTTAATCTACTAGCTTGACCATAGCAGTATGTTTAAGCAGCAGTTGTAGTTCATGTATCATTTCTGGTCTCCTCTGAATGGAAACAAAACATCTGCCTTTCTCATAACAGAACTAACAGCTCAATTTCCTTCTAGCTGGAAGGTATGGGGCAGCAATGGATTTCTTTTCTGAGCCAGAAGACTAGGAAACAAGCTGGCAGATCATTACATTAATACCTTCAAGCTGCAATAAGCTAATCAGCAGTTTCCTCTCTGGCTTCCTGTCCCATTGCAGCATCCTGCCATGGCGCCCAGCACCACTGTCACCAGAAAGACTGCTGCTAATGTCATTCCTTATCAGGATGCTTACAGTGAAGTGCATAGGAAAGCAACCACTGACCACTGCATTCAAGTTAAGTGATACTGCTGAAAGTCTCCTTTAACTTACCAAGGCTCCAGTACTCATGTTTCTCACACCACCTCCTCTACTACCAGCATCCCTACTACCAGGTAAGGCCTGCAGGTCTCTCCTTCCATCACTACCATTATATCTGGGACTTGTGAATAAAACCAGAATCTTTGCAGTTTGTTTGGCATATACTTGAGATGAAGCTAGAATAAAAGCATAACAAAACGCTACCAGAATTATGAAAGGATCACAGAGAAATGTCCTCAAAAGCTCCTACCACAGTCTTGCCCTTCCTCTGCATCACCTACGAGGGTCAGGATTCAACCTGATGTGCACAATACAACAGGCTCATGTGTCAGCAGGCGGGTTACCACCATCTGTTGCCGAGCCTCACTGTTTTGGAGGAACACTCTGCCAGTCAGCTGTTCATCTGGGAGGGGTAAAGGCTTCAAGGTAGTGTCACAGTTAGACAACACTCTTCCTATAATAAATAGATCTTTCATAAAAGGAAGAAAAGAGAAATCTTTCAACAGGAGGTCTGTTGAACCAAAAGGTTTAGAAAGATGCCAGACATTACTTGTCTTGTACTGTTCATAGACAGATGCTTTAGTTCTGACACAGGTGAGACCAACTTGAAGTGTAAGCAATTCCCATGGAATAACCTGCACTCTTCTCTTTCCTTACTGACATACGTGGGGTCTTTAAAAGGGACAGAGTGGGTTTTGACAACAGTGAAGTATCTTAAATGGTCTGTGGTATAAGTCACATAACAGCTCAAGTCTCCATTCTCAGCTTGCCTCCCCAGTTCTCACTGCTGGTGCTGCTCTTGGTTTGTTACCATCTGTCAAATGTTCTAAGACTGGACTGAAGGACTCCTGAAGACCAAAAAGTTGTTATCAAAAAGGAAAGTTGCAACACATCACTGTGTTTTGCCAAGGACTATGACCCTGTATAACGTGGCAGGGATGGTAGCTGGCTTTTGACAGAGATAAGGAAAGAGCTCACGTGATACACAGAACAGCTCCAGGAAAGGGCAGAGAAGAGCTGTAAAAAGACCATCATTGCAATATTGTGGCAAGGACAAGCTAAAGTCAACCCTTAGAGCTACCTGACACGGTCCTCCCTGTAGAGGAGACTCCACTGGCTTTAGCTTTTTAAAGCCATCCTGAGGATGATCTAGAAAGAGATATCCTTTCAGTTGCTTGTTTTTATTTTTTTTTAATGAACACCCCTGAAGTACCAGCAACATAAATGCAGTCTCCTGCCAGACCACGAGAATCAAATGAACAGCCACCTGCCAGAGTTTTAGAGCATGGATTTGACAGGCTGGTGCTTACATGCTTCAGGTCCTCCTGCAGTTCCCCTGACTTGAACAGAACTTTCTGTGAAGTGCATGACTTGCTAGGTGACTTTCTCCAGCCCACCGGGTCACTTAAGAAAACCCACCTGTGAGAAATGAATGCTTACTTCTCCATGGATATCTATATGCATGCACATTCCGGTTCAGCTGAAGTGACTACAAACAAGCCGGACACACCACAAAAGCAGCTTAGCGACGATTGCCTCAGAGTTAATTTAAGCCCATGCTGTAAGCATGTTATTAGTATGAACGAAGTAAGATTTTAAACTGCTGTTGCAAGAAGGATAGCTACTGCCACCTGCTTCTTTTCCCCCCAACACATGTATCTTTCTGCTGTTATGGCTCAGTGTCCTAATGTTGCAGGCACCGAAAGCTATCTCTGCTTACTTACGAGTGAGCGTCGGGACATTTTTGGAGGGATTCCATCCAGTTCTGTTGCCCCATTGGGGCCAGATTCATCTTTTCTTCTCTTTCGGGAATTCAGCTTGGAGGAGGTCGGCGGCTCCATCTTGTCAAGCACGTTGAGTAAGAACTGGAACAAAATGAAGGAGAGGGGAAAAAAAAAACAATCCAGAGATATTTCTCAGCTCTTCCAAAGCAGAATCAGTCAACAGCAAGCACAGTGTACAGAAGGTCAGAGCAAAGACACAGCCACCTAACAAGAGGCTTAGCCAGTTGTATTTGGCATCAGCCGCCAAGGCTTGACAAACAGTGCCTGGTGGGAATACTGAGTCATTTAACGTAACTCAGAGCTGTTCTGCAGAGAGAAGTGTGCAGTAGTCAGCTTGCTGGAGAGAAACTCACAGAAGAGTTGCAATGCAAGTTATAAATCAAGGCTAATTATGTTATTTTAGCATCTGAAAAGCAACCAAAGGATTAAGGTACACCCGGTCCACATTCAGCCCTCCCCCAGCTCTCATTTTGATGAATGATGAACATCTTCTGTCCTCCTGTGCTCGCCCCGCATTAAGACATCTGGTGGGTGTGCTGCATCCCTGGACAATCCTGAAGAGATGAAGGAGCAGGTTTAAGCAGAAGGATAAGGGTGATAACTTAAATAACTATATGGCTTGCTGTTTGTTTTGCTGTCTGTGTAAGACTGAGCTGCAGCTCCCTAGTAGGGACAGCTCACCTTGCGATGGCTGCAACCATGCTCCCCTCTTGTCTGCTGTCCCCACTGCAGTGATGACTCAGCTGATGGCGAAGCAGCTGCTGACACCACATTAGGGCACACTTACTTCTGGCGCTTTACGTGCCAGGTTGTAATTAATAGTGGTTCAGCTGAACTGCTTCTCTGATGAAGAGACAGACAGACAACAGAAATTTTTGGACAGAAATTGTGACAGCTACCTGGAAGTAAGCTATCTATTCTTTTGAGCTCGAGTCATTCTACCTTCCCATAAGAGCCCTGGAGCATTAGGAAGCCCCGCATTTCACACTGCTGAAGCAAAACTAGGGATTTATAGAAAGGCATGGCAGCAAACATTCCCTTTTCAGCTGCTCCAGGAGTTAGAAATGCATGCTAGACTTGAAAAGTCTATAAGTAAAGAGCAGCATTATCTCTCGCTCACTTGAAGTGTGCAGCTCTCCAGTGCAGCAAATGGCACTTTAGACATGCCATTCCTGAGAGCAGCATGACCCTTCTACCCAGGAATGATGTTTATGTGTGTGCCTTGACAGCCTAATTACAAGAGCCAAGTGGAATTCAAAACGTTTCACCACCCACACATGATGGGTGTGCTGGAACACATTAGGTGGGGCAAGCACAAGGTATGAGAAAGGACAGATGCTTCTCTGATCACCACCCCTCTTCTCAGCAGTGGGGCTCTGCCCAGCGTTCCTGCTTGGGATGAGCTAGAACTGCCCTTGGTAAGAGCAGCTGGGCAAAGCTCTGCTGTTCAGCAACCAAGAAGTGTGAAGAAGAAGCAGATTTAGTGATCGGACTTACTCAAGCACAAATGACTCCAGGTTAAGGAATGTTCTAAAGTAAGGAGTCCAATGCCATTTAATAACATGCAAACATACTGCCCTCCCCACCTAGCATCAACAAGATGATGCCTTATAAATAGCACTAGGGCCAAATAGAGCTGAGCTGGTTTTGGGCTACATACACATGGGTACCCCAGACTGCTCTGCTAGACCTAACACAATGTACTAAGAACAGGAAAAGAGAATATTGGCAAATGGGGAACAAAAAAAATTATATTGGGGAGAAGACAAAAGTGACAGTGAAGAGCAGCCACAAGGACATTTCAGAACTGCATGAGCCATCCAGCTCTGAATCCACAATGACCCCCCAGTCCAGTTTGCAACGTTTTCACCATTCCAGTAATTAATTTATTACTTTCTAATAAAGACAAACATACAGACATGTGCAAAACCAATCTCAGGTAAAAAGAGTTTGCAACCCTGAGCTCCCTCTCCAAACACTTAAGCAAACATTCGACTTTCAGGCAAGATCTGTGCTATAAAAGCAGCAAGCTTTTATAGAGTGCTTCTGTGAAAACACAGGGCGTGACAAGTAACTCTTAGGTTTTGCAAGGTGCCATCTTGTAAGCATGCCCTGTATCAGCTATCTATTTCCCCACCATGGTCTTAACAGAAACCATTCAGTTCACAAAAGCAGTAGACCTCTGGTTCAAGTAACCCCAGTGTTCATGGAGACAGTGGGGTGAAACAGCAGCACTTCTTGTTATTTGGCCAAAATAATATCACTGTGCTTCAAGCCACTTTTTGGTTTCTGACCACTCACTTTCCTTCCCTTTATAGAGAACTAAAAGGTCTCTTAATGTGCTGAACACAGCCAACCTGAACCACTGCCCTGCAAAACATTAAAATCACCGGTAGACGCTTTGATGCTGAAGTATGGACATAGCAGTCTTCACGCACAAACAGGGGAAGCTCTTCCCGTGTTAGCTTGGCCCATCAGAGCAAGCAGACTCCTCCGCACACAAGTACACTCCCTGCCGAGGGATCGCCAGCGTCTCGCTGCTGGGGGCGGGGCTTGGGGCCGGCCAAAGAACTGCAGGTTGCACAGAACAACCAACACTGTGCTTTATGCTGATGTACAGCAGCACTGCCCAGGCCCTGGAGAAATCTCCAACGGCTTCTTCCAACCCCTCCCACACCCAATCATCTGCCTTTCTCCACCCTAACTCATTTGTCCACTTCTCAGGGTGTGGGCAGTCAAATGATGGCAAACAATTCCTTAAGCGAATGGATTTGCTTTGCATTAAGTTAATAGCAGCGGCCAGACAGCACCAGCTGCCCAGCAGCAGCGGCTCTACCTGGCATACTGAGAGAGCAATCAGTGTTGAGGATGGCACACGTATGCTCTGTCTGTTACAGGCTAGATGCTGCTGAAGGAGCGTCTGCAGTGTCTGGAGAGCCAGGCTGGGCACCTCATGAGTGACACAGCTCTGCTAATTACTCAAATTAATGCCTAAATTAAACAATAATTTTACCACTTTTCAGAACTTTAAAACCTCTGTCCTGAGGCTTGTACATTTCTGGGAAGTCATCCCAGCACCAAACTCATCTTCATTAAAAACCGGAAATATGTTTGTTTTTAAAAACAAACCATACTTTATAGCAATAAAGCTACTAATCTTAGAATGCTTCATTTTGACCAAATGACAAAACCAACATCCCAAACAATTACTTACTAACAATAGGACCCAGCATCTGTAGCTGAGCTTAATGCATAAGCACACAGATTTGCTTCCCCAAATGCGTAACACAGTGACTGTTCTAACATTAATTACATTTGCAGCAGATGGGGAAGGAGAAGAAGATAGCTCTCAAAGCTCAGAAAAACTCCAAGATAGAAACCAGGCAGAACCAGAAGAAAGAGCTCTGCTGTAAAATATTAACATTGTTCTGTTTGTTTAAGGCATCTCCCTCCTGCATTACTGAGTCTATGCTGAATACAAGAAACTGGTTGCAAGGAGCAAAGCTGGAAGTTTCCCATTTGGGAAAGCCATGGGCAAATCACAGTCTCTGTGTCACTTCACAAAACACTTGGGGCTTTGCTTCTGAAAATTACTTCTTTGGTGCTTATCCTGTATCAAAGAAGCGCTTTGCATCGCTTGCCAGGTAGCTCACCTTGAGAGAGTTGTAGGGCTCTACAAGGTGACTGACAGACAGGAGAAGAGTTGCTTTCCCTGTCAGGGAATCACTGAATCCCACTGAAAGGTAATCAGTTCTGAGAATGAAGAAGGACAAGCATTGATTACCACAAAGAAAATACATACGTAAGCAGGGAAGTAATTTTAAAGTTCTCTCTTAGTGTGAGTTAACTACACTATCACAATTTAATCACAAGACCACCTTTTGCAGATGGAGAAGGTCAGAATAGGCCTGGCAAATCTTGCTTAGTCTGTTCAGCCTTGGTGGTGTCAAGAGAATTGCCTGCCTCATACTACGCTGGAGAAGCAAATCAGATATTTCTGCACCCTAAGCACACTGATGTCACGAGGGGATTGTCCCATCTATATTCTTTGTGTTTTGATGTCTCGAGGAATTTCTTGAAGAATATTCTCTGCAAATCTACATGCAGTAGCAGGGTTTCTTCTGTCACTTGCACTGGTTTTCACTTGCAGATTTATGTGTCAAGGCAAAATAAATCCTGCTACTTAAACAAGAAGCTTGAGCAAAACCAGAGCTGACTGCAACAATTCAGTAAATGCTCCATCCCAAGGCTGCTCCATTTCCCACCCGAGACCCGAGTCAGCACAAGACTGTCAGGCTGGACCAGCAAGGCCCCTCAGATCCCAGGCTCCTTGGGCAGCACTGCCTGCTCCCAGGCTCCCCTATCGTCCCCCTGAACTTGGAAGGCACTGGCACAGTCAGATGTGGCTGTCATGTGCTGCTTTGCCTACAAGATCACTCCCCTTTACAGGAGCAAGCTATTTCTCTTCTGCTGACTCATCTGCAGGCAAATACTACTAAACTTTGCACTCTGCCAGCAGTCTGCAGAGAACTGCCTTGACACATGCACAGCATCTAAGTGAGAGCCTCAGGGAAAAGGAATAAGTCCTGTCACTTCAGATAATTCCCCTGCCAGGGTGTAAAGTACCAAAAAATCCTGCATTCCTTGGTCATGAGGAGAAGAGCATCCTTTTCTCCCTGTTCTCCCTCACCTCCAACCCCCAGTTTATGATCACCCTTACTCGTGTGTATCTCTGTAGAGATCTGTTGCAGACAGAAGGACTCAGAAGAGGTTAATGAAAGACTCATCACAGACTCCTTGTGAATCTGATGAAAGCTTGTTTACAACATGAGGGTTAACCTGTACACAATTACTGAGAGATCAGGACCTCTCTTCAATACGTGCTTAAAAATCTTGCCCAGTCTCCAAGGCAACTTCATTAAGAGCCCAGGCTTGCCAGGCCCAGCTCTGTCCCAATCTTCAGACTAAGATCATCTGCTTAAAAAACGAGTGCTAATGGCTGTGACCTAGCTTGTTCACCTACAAAGAAGACTGGGACTCTCCCCAGCATGGCTGCTTTCTCCACTTCCAGCATTTGCTCTATGTAGAAGGTCTGGGACCTCAAGTCTCTTATAAAGGTCATTGCAGGATCTGGCAGGCAGAGTACTGTCTACACTTAAAACACTGGCTGCTTCAGCTACTCTGGTTGAGCAAAAGCAGTTATCCTGCAGCACATCAATAGCAATATGAACATATAAAAGGGATTCCAGCTCAGTCAGTGCCACAGTCTGATTCAACAGCATCCAGACCTTTGCTACACTGGCTAAAAGAGAACCCCTAACCCATCCCCTACTGCCACACACAGGCCGACAGCATTTGCTCAAGCAGAGCCTGAGCATGTAGAAGATCTGGTACCCATGTCCTGTTATCCATTAAAAGACGCAGCTCTTCACCAACAAATGAGTCTCTAATGGCTCAAGATAATTCTAACAACATCACAACTGAAAACAGAGCAATCACCCAAGCAGCACTGCTAAGAAATACACGAAAAAAAGAGGAACTGCTGGCAAGACTTTCGTTGTGAATTCACAGCCCTTCTGGGCACACCATAACCCTGAGGCACTGAGCATCCTGGCATGCAATAATCTCTCTGCTGTCGTTAGTGAAGCAGCAAGAGTAGGGTTTATGCAGAACATCAGAGAAGATTTGGAGCCTGCCCAGAGACAATAAAGTACAAGGATGGTTGCTCATTCTGTCCTGACTTTTGAGTTGATTTGTACATGTTTTGGTTTTAGGGCTTAACAACAGAGCCTTTTGAGACTTCAGGGGGCAACCTCCTTTAGCGGGCTTACACATCAATACCAAATCCTCGCTCCAGCAATTACTGTTTGTGGCTCGTTCTACAGTAATTTTAAGACAGTTACAATCCAGATCTTGGACCAAAAAACTTCCAAGTCATGAATTTTAATAATGCTGTACATACAGCAAATTCCTTCAGGAAATAAATCATAGGTATTTGTCACATGAATTTCAAAGGCAAATACGGTGGCTGTCCTCAGGGCCAGGAGTCCTAAGGATGGAAACACATCAGTACCTGCTTCTGACCACACCAGTCTTTGCCAGCTGCAGGCTGGTGTTGCAACAACACAGCACGGGGATAGAGAAGGGAAGGCCACCTGCTGTCCTGCACCTTCCTCCAGAGTCAGTAAGGGTTAGAGAGGAGCATCGAAGCTCTTGGAATTCCTGCAGACTTTAACTCTAATTACAGATGCACTAATCAGCACGGCTAGGACTTTGGTGGATGCAAAAAGCAGGTTAGACAGAATGTCTAACACAGCAGCTAGGTCACATCTTTCTTCTTTGCAGTCAGGGCCACCTCCTCGTTGTTCTGCTCCTCACTGCCTGGGCCTTGGCTGCATCCTCTAGGTTGGGGGATCTCCCCCAAAGCCCCCATGCTCCAAGGTCTGGGGGTGTACTCTGAAAGTTTTCCAAAGCACCATCTGCTGTTTCCTCTCAGCCTGCCCTCACTGCAGATGATCCTGCCTCCCCCTAGTCCTGTGCCCGAGCCCCAGTCTCTCCCCAAACCCCTTCAAAAGGGGAAGCAGTGCACCACAGCCCCTCCCTAGCAGACACTTGCCCCTTGCCCAAAGCCAAGTGCTCCACAACCCTACCAACTAGTTTGTTCCAGAGCCCCCCTGCCCCACAGCGAGCCCACTGCACCCAGGCAGGGCTGCCCCTGCCTGTGCCTTGCTGGGAGAGAGGTCCCGGAGAGGGAGCCTTGCCTGGCCCTGCAGGAGCAGTGGGAGGTGTCCCTCAACCAAAACCCACCTACTGCCACCAGCCCCCATGATGGGCACCCCTCTGGTCCCACAGCACTAATGTGTCCCATGTGCAAGTGACAGACCTCACAGCTCCTCAGGGTCCCCCCAAATCCCCCAGCAACAGACCCCACAGCACCTCATGTCCCCCAGTGACAGACCCCACAGTGCCCTCCCCCCCCAAATCATTCCAGTGACAGACCCCACAGCTCCCCGGGGCCCCCCACAGCCTGCCGTATGCCCCAGTGACAGACCCTATAGGCCCCCATGTCCCCTAGTAACAGACTCCACAGTCCCCAGGACCCCATACGCCTCAGTGACAGGCTCCACAGCCCGTCATCTGCCCCAGTAACAGACCCCACAGATCCCAGGGGCCTCCCACGCCTCCCCAGTGACAGACCTCCCTGCCCGCCATGTCCCCTATATTTCACCAGCGACAGACGTCACAGCCTCCCATATGCCCCAGTGAGAGACCCCACAGCCCCCCATTGCCTCCCACGTCCCCGAGTGACAGACCCCACTGCCCTGCCATGACAGGCAGAACTCCCTGCCCCCCATGACCCCCCAGTGACAGACCCCACAGCCCCTCAGGACTCCCACAGCCCTCCATATGCCCCAGTGACAGATCCCACAGCTTCCCGAGGCCCCCCAAATCCCCCCGTGACAGACCTTACAGCCCCCCCTCAACAGACAGGCCACACTGACCCCCATTCCCCCAGTGAGAGATCCCACAGCTGCCTAGTGACAGACCCCTTTGACCCCCCTAACAGATAAACCTCCCTGCTCCCCATGTGCCCCAGTGACAGCCCCCTCTCAGTGACAGCCCCCACAGCCCCTCATGCCCGCCCATGCCCCCCAGTGACAGACCCCACTGCTCTGACACAACAGACAGACTCCCTGGATCCCCATGTCCCCCACATTATCCCAGTGACAGAACCCACTGCCCCCCAAGGCTCCTCAGTGACAGACCCCACAGCTTGCCATATGCTCCAGTGACAGCCCCCACAGCCCCCCATGCTCCCCAATGACAGATCCCACAGCCTCTCACAGCCCCCAACATCATCCCAGTGACAGATCCCACAGCCCCCCACATTCCCTCACTGACAGACCCCACAGCCCACCACACCTTCTGCGTGACAGCCCCCAGAGCCTCCCAGGGCGCCCCAGTGACAGACCCCACTGCGCCCCACGTCCCTGACGTTCCCCAGAGACAGACTCCGCAGCCCCCCAGCGTCAGCCCCCCCTGCTCCCCCCCGCCCCAGAGACAGACCCTGCAGCCCCCAGGGTTCCCCACAACAGACCCCCCCAGCTCCGGTGTCCCGCTCGCACCTCCACTCCCCGTTCCGCCGCCTCCGTCCCGCCCGCTCCCTCCACCGCCAACGGGGCTGCGGGCGGGGCCGCGCGCGCCTCCGGCAGGAAGGGGCCGGCAGGAAGGGACCGGGAAACCCCGGGAAACCGCGCCCGCGCGCCGCGTTCCGCCTGCCGCGGGAGCACCGCCCCCGGCCCGGGCTGCTGCGGGGAGAACAGCGCCTCTGCCCGGCTGGGGCCGCGCTGGGGCGGCCTCAGAGCTGCTGTGGGCAGCGGCCAGCTGAGGCAGCGGCCAAACGCCTGCACTAACAGAGCGAGCCCGAGGGGAACAGTCGGGATTTAATCACCGTGACTGGATAAAAGTGTCAGAGCAAGAGTCCGAGGGCAGACATGGGTCTCCTGGCAAGGGTCTGTGTGTGGAGGCATTCACCATCCCAAAAATTTACACAAACTGATTGGCGCCATCACTTCATCTGCACAGCTCCCGCATCGAGCGATGGCCACGGGCAGTGACCACGCCGTTGATGGAGAAGTCACCCTCCCTGTGCCGCATCAGAGGAAAGTGAGAGAACGAGACTTTCAAACAAACATTACAGAATCACAGAATGACCGAGTTGGAAGGGACCCACAAGGATCATCGAGTCCAACTCCTGTCTCTGCAGAGGGCAATCCCAGCATTGACATAGAGTGTCTGAGGGCATTGTTCAAATGCTTCTGGAATTATAGAGAATCTGGAATTATAGAGAGACAGAAGCCTGCTGCCTCCAGTATTGTAGCCAAAAGAGTGATTCTAGAAGATGCATCGTAATTTGTTACTTCCCAGTGTTCCAAGAGCTGCATGGGCAGAGCACGTTCTGCCCTGACAGTAAGCTGGTGAAGGTAGGTTTCAGGATTGACCTCTCCCAACTCAGCACTCTAAAAGCCATTCATGCCATTGAAACGGTTCAGCTATGCTTGCTCCTCGGTCAGCACAGAGAGAAAGGCATCATCACAGAGCAACTCATACCATCTTCCAGTGGGGACCCAAGATGCATGCTGGTGGCTGGAACCAACCTGGTCCTCTAACTTCTGTGGAGATGACAGCCTTTAGCACTCCTGACCTACAGCGGCTTTTACTACTGTTCGTTTCCGAGGTTGCAGTCCTAACATATTTGGCCTCCAAACATCCACCCTGACATCCCAAAACGATTACAGGGAGGCAAAGATTGAGAAAGCACTGTGGTATCTACTAAAGAGGGCAATGAGCAGAGATTACTCACAGTGTCTATGGGTGCCAAATTGCACCAAACCAATGAGGAGTTACAGCAGGGAGGAGTTTAGGCAGTCAGCGGGGTGTGCAGCCTGCTGGCATGACGTAATGTCCTAAATAACTTGTCTTCCTATCAGTTAACATAATCTCATGTGACACTTAGCTGGGATTCACAGGAACAAATCTGGATAACTAGAATATGAGGTTGGCTTTATGGTTTAACTTACAAACAATCTTCAGAATTCTAACGCTCACCTGAGAAGCACAGACAAGCCATCCCGGCTCGTGCATCTTCTAGAGTGGAGGAAAAGGACAAACAGTGGAAATGGCAAGGGTCAACCCACAGGAGATAAAATATTAAATACATAGATTTATTATGTTACATTTCTTATAAATATTTCATTCATTGACAAATGAATTTCAAGATGAAAGCTGAGATTGCCTTGGAAAAAATGGCTATTTGCAATGCACTTTTTAGGACAAACCAAACATGCTATATAAAAACAAAGGGTGATTTAAATAAAGGACATAATATTATTGTACTTCAAGCTATATCGACATCCACAAGGAAGAAGGAATGTTGTAGTGTGCAGAGGAGATGTAGATCTGTTACTCTGTTAGGTCCTAAAGGAAGAACACGATGCTTTTGTGCACGTTAACAAAAAGTACCCTAAAGTGTTCTCCCCCACCCCGTCCTTCTGTGCAGTGTTTGCTACCTTCAATAGTAGAAGCAGCCGAATGCAGCTACCACACAAAACAGGCTGTCCTGGAGAAAACAGAAAAGGGCTCTGAGTTAGTATAGGCAAGCTCTTTGCTAGCCTAAATGCAGAGGCTGACCTAAGGGAACATTTAGACCAGAGCATAACCTTGTACCATAATATATTGCAATTTTCTTTTAGTTTCTTATTCACCTCACTTGTGGTGTAACTCGGGCCAGTGTGTCTGAATGCCAGAAGGGCCTTGATTTACTTCATCTGCACACCTGCAGGTGTCTAGCTGTCAGTTTAAAATAAAATTAAAATAAAATAGTAATGAAATAAACCCTTGACTTTTGCTCAGTCCTGGACTGCAGCCGTCCTCCATGACAGCAGTTCAGCAAAGCATGTAAGAAAAGACTTTCTCTCTTGTGCTTCCTTTTGCTGTCTGTACAATGGTGTGACTGTAACAACTTTTGTACTGTACTGTATGACCTACTCAGGAAATAAGTTTTAGTGTGTTGAGTATTACACCTAAATATGTCTTATAAATGAGGACATAAATCATACTGTTTCAAAAGAGTTTTGGTTCCTTCCTTCTAGTGGTTGTTTTTTTTCTGATCCATATTGCAGGTCACTCTGCCTCTCATACAGAAGCAAGTAGCTTTACACTTTCCCATGGCAAAACAGCCTGTACTTACATTCATGAACACCTCATGAGCATAGCTGTCAGTATCAGCATCCCAGAAACATCGCGCAGCCATACTAAACAAAGGAGATAGAGGTGTGTCACTTAAGCGATCACAGATACTTTTCTCAAAAAGCAAACTGAGCTTCCTTTAAATATAAAGGAAATGGGAAGTGTCTTCCTGAATCCTGAGCCTAGATCCCCACTGCTGAATTCCACCACGTGCTGTAACTCCCTTTGTATGTTGATCAAACTCCATCTTCAAACCCATCAGCTATCAAGTCTGCCACCTCCACTGTGCAGCAGGGCTTGAAACCTTACTGCTATGGTGCTTAAGAATGTTTGACTTCTGGCCCAGGCGTATGGTGGCTAAATTTGCTTACCTGTTCTTGTCCTTCACCTCCTGTATCCCTGTAGTACATACTCCCAATTTATTTATAGGGAGCTATCATATTCCTTGGCAGATGCGTTACTAGACTGTGAGCTAAGCTCTTCTACTTTTTTCACATCTATACTCCCTGCTCCGCAACCACCCTGCTGGTCTTTTTCTACACCTGCTCCAGTTCAAGCCTCACCCTGAAGACAAGCAAACTGACTGTAACAGTGATGAAGAAATCAAGGCTAAAAGTAAAAATAGTAATAAGATAGTAGGGACTTGACAAACAAAAAGAGGATTTGTAACATTGTGCAGGTACTTGGCAAACAAGAAGAGGATCTGTAGGTAGCAGGATAGTCTACCTTTTAATAAAGTAAGTAGTTAATCTTATGTCAGTTTAAACAAAAGGACTGGGATAAAGTCAAGAAAACTTCTATCCTTAACTAACCCAAGGGCATTTAAATACTAAAAAGCACACATCATTGTGAATAATGAGCACGTTAATTAAGGAACATCCCCAAATGTTTTAAACACGAAGGAAAATGTGTATATATAACTGTGGGTAATTGCAGGTAGTATAGGAAGTTTTTGTCATCCCATAAGAGAACTGATTGTATCTTAGTTCTTCGTTTGAATGTCCATAAATACCCTTATAATCAAACTCACAAGGTGCATTGGCTGTGTTAAGTGCCTGGCACTCTGTTCTCCAGAACTGAATAAACTCAAATATTCTTTGCACTCCGAGTGAAGAACCCACATTTAGGACAACAGAATATTACAGACAAGTCCTTGTCCAATGTCATTGACACTCCCCTTTCTCTGCTGCAATGCCAGCTCCCTGCCTGCCCCAGTCAGTCTCAGCACATGGATGCCTGTTTGTGGCACAGTGAGTTGTTCCTAGTTCCTACATGTAGTACTTACTGTCGAAAGACTGTTGATTTTCATTTTCCCATTAACTTAGCCCTCAGGGTCATTCTGTTTTTTTGGTTTTGGTTTTTTTTTTCACTCCAGTATTCAACTTTGCCTCTGGAGTATCCTGGTTACCCAGTATTTTGCATTAAGGATGTTGGTGATCATGCTTCAGTCTTGCCTCCTGTCTATTGCAGATTTTCCCTAACTGCTCTGTCAGCCTGTGCTGCTAGGCTTCACATTTCAAATCACAACACTCCAATGAACTGTTCACCCTGGTACAGCCTGCCTGCAGATAGACATTCCTGACAAAAGCCTGAGCAGCAGGTACAGATATTCCTTCCTGACCTCCAGAACACCGAAGCAGCAGATCCGATTACAGCTCTGCTGCACTTATCTTCTGCTGGAGTACCAGGCACAATAATAAAGATAAGCCCAGCAGATAAAGCACATAAACCTTGTGGGCTGTTCACTTTTGTCTTGTCCCTAACTCACTAATAATGGAAAGCTACAGCCCAGTACTGTAGCCAAGAGGAATTCTTTTGTCTGATGGCAGGCATTTGGGGCTACACTGCAACTGCTCAGCACCCACAGTCTAAGCTCGATTCCCATGGCAATATTGCATGTGGATTAAAGAAATTTAAAGTTCTGAACAATGCCTGCCTCAGTGAATTAAATGCAAATGAAGTACTTATAGAAATCCAGCTTTAGACAGAAGTGAGTTACGATGGCCCTTGTGCTCCGCGGACTGGGTGTGTGCTCTAGTTCCTCAAAAATAAAATGGAAAATGCTTTCCTGCAGCACTCCTCACAAAGTCTTTTCAGCATTTCAGCTTGCTAAGAACCACCACAGAGGCAGGTTAGACCTGATATTCAATCAGCCACAATCCAATATCTCACTTGCTACTTAAAGAGAAAATAAAAGTGCTTTACACTTCATTATCTGCAGAGAGATTTTTGTACCTAGGAAAGTTGGAAGCAGCTTCCAAAGGAAAAAAAAACCACTAACCAACAAAAATGATAAAAATACAATTAGAAAACACAAAACTTACTTCACTCCTTCTCCTCTCTGCTCTCCAATCACAACCTGCACCACCATTTTGTACCTGTCAAATCCCTCCTCTGGAAAGAGGAAAAAAAATAACAGTGAGATCAACAATTTGTTTAAAACATGAGCCCAAAATGGGACCCAGAAAGCTAAAAATTTCTGGTTACAAAGCAAATGTCCTGTACAAGCCTATGCATTTGGCAAAGGGGGCAGACCTCCTTTTGGATTCATTTTCCCAGGTACAGAGTTCCACGGTCTTATTGGAGTTAAAGGGTGAAGAGGATATCTGTCATCCATCAAAAGATGCATCTAAGGCAGAAGGCACCCCTGAACAACCACGCTACACGTAAGTGTTCTTCTTTGATAACATTCAAGAAATGAACACATTGAAAAAATGTAAATAAGGCTGCTGGTGGACAAAATCCAATTTGAAAAAAATCAGTTTATTTTAAAACTAACCTGATGCAAAGGTATTGTTAGATTTTTCTGCCCCAGAGGTGTTCCTTTTGCTTCTGAGCTGGGATAAAAGGTCACATAAAAGCATATGTAGGTCTATGTTATGTGTCTGCAAAGAGATGAAGTTGTTTTACAATAGTAAAGAAATACCTTTGGGGCACAGGCCAGATCCAATCAGGCATGGCAGTGTTCCAGAAGCCACATCAGAACAAGCATGTTTAAAATAACATATAGATCCTAATGCTTGTCTTCAACAAAGCAGCGTTTCAGGAAGACTTCAGTGCACTGTTTGCACTGGAGGATTGAACAAACCACGGTGGGTCTGGTAACATCCACCATATCAATGCTTATTAGAGATTCCAGCTGATACAATGCCACCCTGGGCCAATCTCGCTTCAAGCTACTGCGAGCAAGTTTACAGGTTACAGAAGTCAAGCACTGTGCATATCAGCTTGGCATCAGCACATGCTGGAACTACAGCTGGTGCTGGTTTTAAAGCAGATGCATAACTCTGGGAGAAGCATAAATCCATAGTTCCTGCCGAGGATGACACTATGTCTGCGCCACCATGCCAGGCCAGCCCAGCAGATGGAGCACCAGCCTGACTCCAGGAAGACGGCAGGAAAAAGGTGACTGTGCCAACTCACAGCTATGTACTTGTTCCAGCATTGAACACAGGAAACACCTGCTGGAGCCTGAAGTTCACTCAAAAATGTTGGAGGGCATCCTGCACAGCACCACCACGACCTTTTTAGAGTGCTGTAAGGCTGTAGTCACACTCCTCCTTGGCTGAATGTGCTCCTAACTCTCTTCTCTCGCTGCTTCCACTGGGCCTTTTTCTGATCTCCCTGCTATTCCACTCCGACTCAACTCTGATCTAACTAGCAGCAGAAAAAAAGTAGGAATGGTGCTGTTTATTGAAGCAATGGAGCATCACTTCTTCCTTCTCTCTAATGCAGCTTCTTTCCCCCTGCAGCCTTTTCAAAGCTGACATCCCACACTAGCTAGTCTATATGAAAACAAAGTTTATTTGCTTAAATTAGGTTTCTAGTTCCGCAGGCAAGTAACAATTAGGCCAAAATGTTTCATAATGGTAGACTTGAGTCAGTCAGCAGGGAAGAAACAGATTTCAAGATTAAAGGAAGAAAGAGGGGTTTTGTCAAAGGGAGAGGACACAGTAAAAACAGAAATTACTTCCCCCGCAAACCTCCTTACGTTTCAGTCTGTCTTTTATTATCTCTGATAAAGAATTTGTAAGCTGAGGTATTTCTTCCGGGATGTACTGTACGTTGGTCAGCTTCTCTTTCAGTATTGCACGGATGCACTCTTTTACTGTGGATGATTTAAATCTATCAGGGCAAAAAAAAAAGTAACAGAAAGACCAGAAAGTTTATGCAACATGTAGAAATGTACATAACCCCACCTGGAAAACTTTAGCTTTAAATTACAAACAAATAAACATGGGGAAAAAGAACGCCATCTAAGATGGAGATACCTAAGCAGCCTTGACAAAAGCCAAACACTCAGAAACACTGGTGAGGAACCAGCCCCATTGGAGGCTGCCCCTTTGCAGGCATCTCCCACCTGTGTTCTCCTCCTCACTCACCTCCTCCTTCACCTGGTGTCTGAGAGTCCACATCCCCTACACCCCCACCCCCCCCCCCCCCCCATCAGCTTCAAACCCCAGGGGCTCCCCCATTTCCAACATCCCCACCCCAGCCCCCAAGTCTTGCGGGCTCCTCCTTTCCCAACGCCCCCACCCCAGCCCCCCATGCCTAGAAGCCCCCTCCCTGGCAGTCCCACCACAGCTCTCACACCCCAGGACCAACGGGCCCCCTCCAGCATCCCCGGAGCCCCCAAGGACCAGCACGCCCAACGCCCCCAGAGTCCCTAGGACCAGCCTCCTCCCAGTACTCCCGGAGTCCCCAGGACCAGCCTCTCCCCCTCCCAAACGTACCCAGAAACCCCACTAGCAGCGTCCCCCCCCCCCAGCATCCCCGGAGCCTCACGAACCGCCCGTCCCAACATGCCCGGAGCCGCCAGGACCAGTCCCCCCGCCCCAGCATCTCTGGAGCCGCCAGGAACAGCCCCACCCCCCAGCATCCCCGAAGCCCCCAGGAGCAGCTCTCTCTCCCCCCCCGCATCCCCGGGGTCCTCAGGACCAGCCCCGCCCCTCCCGCATCCCCGGAGCCCCCAGGAGCAGCCTTCTCTCCCCCCCGCATCCCCGGAGCCCCCAGGAACAGCCCCCCCGCTCACCGCCGCTGCAGCCCGGGCCGCAGGCTGTACGTGTTTGCCCCATCCCCCGGGCCCAGCTCGCCCATGGCCGCAGCCGCCCCGCGTTCGTTGCCCCGGCAACCCCCGCCCCTTCCGCTTCGCGTCACGGGCTGCCCCGCCACGGGGCGTCACCGCAGGGCAGGGACACACGAGTGGGGCTTTACAGTGCCCCCTCCCGCCCGGGCTCGGCGGTGCTGTTAGACCCTGTGCTCTGTTCCCTTCCATCCACCCGCAGGGAGAATCTTGCTCCTTCGGATACGAGAAGTAGTTACTATTACAAAAAGTGGAATATTTTGAGTTAAGTAGAATTAGTTTCCTGTAGAGTTGGTTTTCTAACTGACATCAGTTAAGCTCTAAGTAACAGTGTTTTTTTGAAAGTTAGAGAGACATGCTTCTAACAGTGTGTTTTTTAAATAGTCTGTTTCCAGACAATACTTCTTGCCCTGTCTAAGAATGCAAGGTGAGACAGAGAACTGGCTTCGAAGCTCTAATGAGCAGAAACTTGGCTGTTGTGAAGTTCATAATAAAATTAAGATTTGCCTTTGAAAGTTGTAGAATATGTGTGAGATTGCTGAAGAATTTATACACATGCATGCAAGTGGGATATAAATTCTGTCCCCAGCTCTTGTCTCGGTGCGCATGATTGATGGAAATCATTCCCTCATGCGCCCAGTGCTGAAATAAAGGATGCTGCTTTCTAAAACTCCAGAACAAGTCTTAGAGAGTTTATTTGCCGGCATTTTTGGTATCACTTTCCTTTAGGAACTTCTTAAATTCAGTGGCTGGAGAACAAATCTTATGAGGGGCAGCTGTGGGAACTGGGGTTGTTTAGTCTAGAGAAGAGGAGGCTGAGGGGAGACCTCATCACTGTCTACAACTGCCTGAAAGCAGTTTGTAGCGAGGTGGGTGTTGGTCTCTTCTCCGATGTGACAGGTGACAGGACGAGAGGAAATGGACAAAAGTTGCAGCAGGAGAGGTTTTGACTACACATTAGGAAAAATTTCTTCACTGAAAGGGTGGTCAGACACTGGCACAGCTGCCCAGGGAGGTTGTTGGGTCACCATCCCTGGAGGTGTTTAAAAGATGGGTAGATGAAGCGCTTAAGGATATGGTTTAGTAGTGGGCTGGTATGGTTGGCAAGGGTCTTTTCCAACCAAGTAATTCTATGACTCTATGATTCTACAATAAGTCTTACAGAAAGGATTAAAACTGTTGCTCCCCAACATGAAGCCCTGTCACACCATTACACTCTTTTCCCTGTCTGCAGCTGTTCTGTTCCAAGGAAGGCTGACAAACGACACCACGCGTATGACACAGACCCCCGAGAAGCTGACATCCTGCGTCTGTTGCTGTTTGTCATCTCTTGATGCAGCATTCTCTGTGATCCCACTTCCTATGTGCAGTGGGTGACACTGCTGAGAAAGGGCTGGGGACACTTCACCCAGCTTCAAATGGAAACAGTGTGAAGATGCAGCGGGTGCCGGGGCGGAGCGTGCTGCTGCTGCTGCTGCTGCTGAGGAGCTGGAGGGGCCATCACACGTAGCAGGCTGGGGGATTCCTGGGATTTGGGCTCTGTGGGCAGGGTGCTGCCTGGAGGTGCTCCTCAAAAGCCAGGAGGGTGTGAGATTGCACCAAGAGGCAGGAGATGCCTCTGCTGGAGTTCTGCTTGGGATGCACGAACACATCCCAGCTTGTGCCAGGTCCTGCCCTAACTCACTCTGACCACGGATGTGTGTTGCTGAGACCCTGAGCAGCACAGCAGCAGCTCCTGATTTCCACAGACTTTAGCAGCATTGCTCACTGGAGTTGGTCCATTGAAGCCTTCACATCACTGTGCTGGGCATCAGGACTGCCTACCAGCAGCCCACTGCCATGCTGAAGGTGGCACTGGCCCATGCCATACCCATGTGGCACCTTCATGTCAGTTACAGTTGCCCTGCTCAGGCCCTGCAGATTTCCATTTGCTAAAGGAACAGTTTCAGCTCTTTGCTCCGTCCCTCGGCTTACTCGCTGCTTACTCACCTCCCTGGTGCTGCTGCCTTTTCCCCACAGGATCAGGTGTTATTGTTCTGGCAAATTGTTTGCAGGGGCTTCCTAATTTCTGAGAAGCTCTTAAAGAGCTAAACGTTCTTGGTGTTTATTTGCAAACACTATTAACCATTTCCTCTTCTTGCCCCAGCCACTCTGCCTCCTCCCTGGGTCAGACACATAAATGTGAATTCAGTTAAACGAACAGGGGAGGGATGTTTGGGGAACATCTAGGTTTCTCTTCCTAAGCATCTTATGGTAATTTGTGTTCCTCATATCATTTGGGAAGCTTTTCTTTCCCTGCATTTTGAGGACATTAAGCTCTGGGCTTCAGTTGGCTCCATCCAAGGTGTTTGGTCATTGTTTTCTTCTTCAACTTCCAAATTTTCACTGTTCAACCCACAGGCTTTTAAGCCATTTTGGGACTGATCATTGATCCTGTGAGAAACTATGGAATATAATATTGTTTATTAAGATTTATGTTAGATGTAAATGTCAAACCGTGGGGGATGTGAAATCGCTTATGCAGACAAAAATGACTGCCAGATACCGCTTGTGCAAGATAGGATAACCGTCAGATGTCCCAGGAACCGACAGGGACAAGGAAGGAAGACGTCTTACTTCAGCCGAAGCATGCACAGAGTGCTTTCACTATACCACGATTGTGAAAGAAGGAAAAAAAAACGTATAAAAAGAACTGCATGAAGTGCCTATTTACGGCAGTTGGCGGAGCGCAGACTCCCCTGCCGTCCAGCGCTGCTTTTGCTCATATTCTACTTGCTATAATTAATAAATTTTAATTGGATTTTGATCCGTTGTGGTCTCAATTTATTACAATCCTTTGAAGTGACAGCTCAGGGTGATAGCTGTGTGCCCCAACAGCAGGAGATTGGGGCCTTGTCTGGGTTCCTGCTGTGTTGGTGGGACCCTCGCTGACTCATTGGACTGGCTTCTTGCTGGGGAAAAAAAGGATGGTATGACATATACTTGCTGAAATTCCCATCTCTTAGTTTTGAAGAACAAACTGTTCTCTCACTTATTCCTCTTTCTCCTTCCTTTTTTTGCCCTTCTTATGCTCTTTCAGTGGCCAAACAGATGAGGTCTGCCGCACACAAGTCACCATATTTCAGCTCAGGGAAAGAGAATTAATTATTTTGAGCACCAAAACACCTTTTTTAGGCCCCCTCAACTAACTCCAAGATATGCCATCCACCTCATTTGAACTGGAGACTGGAGGGGTTTTACCAGTTTGAGTGGGAACTTGATGACTTGATCCAGGCTGTTTTCCTTGGTGGTGGAGAAGCTGGTGCAAGAACCAGCAGGAGCTGTGTTGGTCTGGCAGGGGGCAGGCAAGGTGCAAAGCCTGCCTGAAGCTGGTTGCTGCTGCAGGGCTGGGGAGAGACTCCTCTGTGATGCCAGCACCTGGAGCACATGCTGGGCTGGGGTAAGGCACTGATGCTCACCTCACTTTCCCCAGCAACGTCATCCTAGCCGTGAGATTGACCTTTTCTTTTATGCTTTTCATCCTTTTTTTTTTCATCAAAAAGGTGGACCCCTCCCCCACCATTCTCTTTCTTGCAATGGAGAAGGCTTTCCATCAGTGTGCTGCTGGATTGCTCCCACCTTGCCTTCCTCTGTGGTTTCTGCTGTGCATTCTATGCAAGCTCCCTGGTGCTTCCTGACCACACACGGTCTCATCCTGCACCCCAAGCAGCCTGCAAAGGCTCTGGTGTCGGTGCCAGTCTCCAGGTTCCTGGAAGCAAGGGAGGAGTGCTGGGGCATGGGTTTTGCAAGAGATCTGAGGATCTGAAAACATTGCCATGAAGTCTGCATCTAGCCACAGGTCTCCTGTGGAAGTGGCAGCCTCCCCACTCCAGGTACCAACTTATGCCCCAACTTGAGCATGCATTGGAAAGTTTGAGCAATTCAAACTATGATTTTAATCAGTGACTTCTGCTGCCACACCAGACAGGGAGAATGAGCCAGTTTTTCCTGCCAATCCCTGGCTCGGTGAGTTGCGATGTCGGTGATGATACCTGTCACATCTTCCACTTCTAGAAAACCAAAACATGTTGCAAGTGCCAAATTAGCATGCCCACACTCAGATGCCTGGAGTCACCATGTGGGGACACAAAGCCTTGAGGGAGAAAAACCTCCATATTTTCTAGAATTTTGTTTAGTTAGGTTTAGTTTAGTTGTGGGTTTTTTTTTTTTTGTGTGAGAATGCGGGAAATAGTGAAGAAAGGGGCAATGTCCACCTTGGAGCCCTCCAGGACTATTGGACGTAGTGGAAAGAGTGCTCCCATTGCCACCCCACCAGGCCGTGGCCTCCAGCCAGGCGACATGGAAAGGTGACAAGGAGGGGACAGCCCCCCCAGGCTTGCTCTGCCATCCAAGCAGAGCCAGACGTTCATGACAAAGGAGTGATGCTGCCGTGCCAGGAGGAGACTGGAAAAGATGACCCAGGACAGAGTGGATTGAGTCACCAACTCAAGAGTGCACCCAAGGCAGCCCTTTTACTTATGGGCCAGCCTTGGAGCCAAGGACATCTCCCCTGTGGTCCCTGCCTGCTCCATTCTCAGGACCTTTCCCCAAAAAGGGTGTGGGCTCAGCGGTGCCTGTCCCCCCTGCTTGGTGGCTGGGTGCCTTGTGTGGGAGGGAGGGAAAGGGGCCAGGCCCAGCTCAGCTGATCCGTACCCCTGTGGGGAGGAAGGCGGGGGTGGAAAGCAGCCCGGGTTTTCCTCAGAGGCAGAGATGGGCACGTTTCATTTCCACTCCAGCCCCTGCTGTGTGCGCTGGTGAACAAACCGCCACTGTGGGGAAGGAAGCACAGTGAGAGCTGTGGGCAGCACGGTTCAGCACGCCTGCCTGCACAGGGGAGCGACTGCCTCACCATGGCTCTGGGTGCCTTGAAGACAATGTGGGGCAACGTGGAGATGGCCCTGACCAGCCTCTGTGCTATCCTGCTGTGCTGCAGCCCCATGCTGGCCGTCTGCCACCATGGTAGGTACGGGAGCACGGCAAGCTTGCCAGCAAAGCTCATGTCGTTCGTAGCCAGTGGAAATGTGTAAGGGCTGGGAGCTATGTAGTTAAAATAGCTCTGACATAAAGAGGGCAGAAAGACCAAAGATTTTGGGTATGCATGGCTGAAGCAATGGGAACGCGGATGCTCAGGGTAAAAATGGCGTGAAAGGATGGAGAAGGGGATGTGTCCCAAGCCCATGGTACTGGTTTTGTGGGCACACCAGCTGTGGTTGGTGTTTGGTGTTGAGCCTCTGGTTGAAAGCCTGGATTTGCCAGTGCTATGCAGGATCTGGTGTTTTCTGCTTTGGCTTTCATGACTTTGAGCTGTGCCCTCAGCCTGTGCCTCCTGGTTTGGTCTTGGCCCTAAGGGATGCAGGGTCCTGTGTGTGGCTTTGCTTAGGGGGAACTCTGGGGGAGAAGGGGAGGTGGAAGAGAATGGGTGAGCCCAGGCAGAGCGAGGGAGAACCCTCATGAAGCTGTGTCCCCATTTCCTCCCAGCCCAGCTCTTTCTTCAGTGGCTTTGGGTGTTTTCTGCCCTGAGGGTGAGTGCAGGGATGGGTGTCTCTTGGAGCAAGCATTACCTCTGGGCTGGGAAGATGCATGCAAATATGTAAACCCAACCTCTGCTTGCGAAGTCCTCCAAGTGCTTCATTCCTTGCTGGCAGTGGCACTGGCTAGAAAGCAAAGCCTGAGCTTTCAGAATACTTCGTGTTAAACACAAGTAACCCAGAATGTTGCTAAAATTACATCTCTCGGTGAGCACACTGCAGCACCCAGTGCTGTCTGCGGGAGCTGGTGCACTTCCCTCCCTCCTTCTGTTTGGTCTCATTCCTCATTTCTCAGCCCTATTTTTCACCTTACCCTGTGTCTATTCAAGAAACTGTCCTGGTTCCATTTCTGGCTTGTAATGCTGAGGTTGTGGTCCTACGGCCTCAGGCCAGTGCTGGAGGGACATTCTCATTCCGCCTGTGAGCCCTGGGGCTGCTATTGGTGGTTGTTTCTGAAAAGGGAAGATAAATTTTGTCACAGCAGAGAGTTTTCAAAGCATCAGTGGCTTGAATTGCTTGGTTGGATAAGCTGTGTGAAAAATGCTTTTCCTGCTTTATGTAGCCCTGAACAGAAGTTAATGCAGCAGCTGCCTTTTCCAGCTGAATGGGGCTGGCTAAACTGGGACACTGTGAGCCTGGCTCGTGTCCACAGCACCCCAGCTGCTGGGGAGATGACCCCGCTGGGATCACGGGCAGGGAAATGTGGAGAAGCGGCAGGGCTGGTGTTAAGGACTGAAGGGTCTGTGGCCGTGGCCGACTGCCCTCTGTGCTGGGTGTCGCCTGACAAGCCTGGCCAGGATCCTCTGGGGTGGGTGCCTGGCTGCCCACAAACCTGTGAGGAGGGGACAGGCAACTGGAAAGGCATAGCATTGTAAGCCCCAAGTCCCTCTGCCCTGTAAGAAGGTCTGAGGCTGGGGATGGCACATTCTGTTCCCTGAGCAGCCTCTGCCCACTCTGTGCTCCCAGCATGGAGCAGTGGGCAGAGCGTGCGATGGTCTGCACAGCGGGGTGCTGCCCCAGCCCAGCGCTCAATCACTCTGCTCGCTTTCGAAGGCAGCATCATCTAGAGGAAGAATGACTCACACATTAAAATACAGCATGGATTTAAAAATAATAAACCCCCAAAGTCTGTTTTCCCCAGTACAGGTGTTCTGGGTTAATTTTAGGTAGCACAGAGAACAATTTGCTCTGCTGAAACCACTTCATGGTACAGTTACTACCCCTGAGGATTCCCCTCTGACTGGCAGGCACACACTCAGGAGGGGAGAGACACGGGCTTATATTCCTCCCTGTGATCCAGGGTGATGCTGCAGGCTGGCCAAGCATCAGGTTACCTGCATTGCTGGCGATCCCCAGAGCCTGCCACAAATGAGCCACGTGCTGGTGATGGCATGGGGTAGGGCTTACAAGAGCTCACTGGCAGGTTTTTGTAAATGCCCACAGAGGCCTTCAGGAGCTGAGAATGAAACAGCTGAGGAACAGATGGAGCCTCTGAGTTTGGGGTGTAGAAGCCCATCACCATGGGATGGGATCCTAGCACAGTTGGCAGCAGGCCCTCACCCTCTTTGCATCCCTGGTTCCAGCACTGGGGTACAGCTGTTTCTGAGACCTATACCCACTGTAACCATGTCTGTTCCTTGTTTCCTCTCTCTCAAACAGTGACCTTCTTTCCAGCCATGTTAAGTCTCCCTGCAGGCACCTCAGCCACCTTCTTCTGCAACATCTCCACTGAGAACGACTCTGGCTTGGAGTACAGTCTCAATTGGTACAAGGAGACCAATCATAGCCAAGGCCAAAAGATTGCTGAGATCAGCCGTAACAACCACGATACAAAGACAGAGAAGTACCTGCTCACGAACCACACTCCTGCCTTCAAGATGGAGATCCTGAACCTTCATCAGAATGACTCAGGCTCCTACTACTGTGGGATGATCACCTTCTTTGAATGCAATAAAGTGATGGAGAGCAACCGATCCCGCTTGGTGGTCACAGGTGAGCTTGAGGGCTGAGATGATGGAGATAGGTTGTTGGTGTCATCCTATGGTGCTATGGCCCCCAGGCACACTGTGGCCCCAGGGCACAGGCAGTGTGTTTTGCTGGGGGAGGATCTGGTGTGGGTCAAGAGAGCACAATTCTGCCCTTTCTGCTCTCTGTTCCATGCCTGGTTGATGGCCAGGGACAGAGGCTGTCCTTCCTTGTCTGCACTATGGCTGGATTTGGCCCTGGGGGAGACCTGTGGGTAGAAGTGAGTCCTTGCCCATGGATGGAGGCAGGAGACCAGCATAAGGAGCTGCTTTCAACCATATATGGAGGCAAGAGATCAGCGTAGGGAGCTGTCTGAACCCTTTTATTTGGAGACAGGACTTGTGTTTGGGGTGATGACCAGCGATCAGACCCCTTAAACAGCTGGTGCTGGTGCAGATAATGTTCTGGCAAAACCATGCCCTGGGAGGGTCTTAGATATTAAGCCCCATGAAGATATGCAAGGTGCTTGCTTGGCAACATAGAGGCTTTAGGGGGCTGAAAGTGGCCTTCTGTAAAAAGGAAAACCACTTCAAAATTACTGTCTTTCATAACAACTCCTTCCAATATGAGCTGAAGCTGTGTTGGTCCCAGGACGAGTAAGCATCTGGGAGGCTTGGGGAAGCCATGTCTTCCATGATGCTCTGCTGGACATGGGGTCATGCCATGGAACTGCAATGCCTTGGCCCCCTGCACCCCAGTTCTCAGTGGAGTGGGATCATCCTCACCACCTGCAATGGGAAGGAATAAGGCATGGCCAAAACATCCCCCATGTCAGCCCAAATTCAGGGTGTCTGGAGGAATGATGGAACAGTGGCAGTTTGCCTGGGACTGAGCTCTTTCTGGACACTGCCCCTGTCTTCCCTTGTTGTTTTTACCAAGGGCTATAGAGGCCATTTTACACTCCTGACCTTTTGTTTTGTTCCTTTTTTTTGATGGTTACAGCAGCCCCTGAGAAGACAAACACCACTGAAGAGCCTGTGATGGAAAAAAGCAAACCCCTAGACTATGTCAGAGTCGTGCTCCTGGGCATCCTGGTGCCGGCTGGGGTGGTTGGGCTGCTGATATTTAGCTACCTCACTGTCACATACAGAAAAGGAGGTATGATCCCCCCGGGGGCTGTGGTCTGCTGGGGGACCTGGTGGGGTGATGGTTATCCAATGAACCCAAGGGCAGCCAGATGCCTGCAGCTCCTTCGCGTACATGGGCAGGTTCAACATGCTAAACTCAGCTGTGGCGTGTCCCCATGGGACAGGTAGCTCCATGCCTAGAGGAAAAGGGTGCTTGGGCCATGCCGGTCCTTCATCGAGCACCCAGATTACATGTTGTGGCTCTTAACCACTTGTTAGGATGATGTCTTAATGCTGCATGCGAGTCCCTTCCATGTACCTTGCCCAGGGCATCTTATCTCCTCACTGTGGCACCAGACATGACCTTGTCTGCATTATGAGCAGCTGGGGGACTCTCCCAAAGGACACACCTGAGGATTTTCACCCGCTAATCCCAATTAAACCCTAGACCATGGGCTGGCATCTCACTTGTCCTTGTAATGCTCAGGGCATTACACCCTGAGTGGATAAAGAGGAAGTGTGGTACAATGGTTGTGTCCAGTGCTCTTCTGAGAAATGAGGGCTGGGTTAGTTCCAGCCCCAGATACTCACTCTGTCTTGGCACACAAGCACTTTCTAACCAAATGTGTTACTTTGCAGATGTGCAGAAACCACCAAGTGAAAATGCACCAGTGGTGAGTTTTCCATCTCTGACGCTCTGCTGTGCTGCAGGGGAACATCACAGCATCGCTGGGGTGTGGAAGGTGCAGGGCCTCCCATTATCAGCTCTTCACAGGCCTTTTGCTTATCCTGTCTTCTCTGATGCTGCTTGATCTCTTCTGCATTGCTACCACTGTTTTTTTGCACCTGCAGCACAGCCCCATCACAGTCAAAAAGCTGCCTGAGATAGCTGCCTGTAGTCCAGCCCTTGCTCAAAGTGGGGTTATCTTTGACAGTGGATTGTGTTGCTGTAGAAAATACAATAAAATGTTCCCCTCTTCCCCCTCCAATATATTAAGCTAAAAATTCTCTTGCTGCAGCGAGTTCCTGTTTCCTCTCTTTCGCCAGGAGAAGTCTGGCTCCATCTTCTCTCCAAGCCTATTAGGTAGATGAAGGCAGCAAGTAGGTCCCCCCCTTGCTATCCCCTCTCCCAGCTGAGCAAAGTCAGCCCCAGTCTCTCCTCATGCAACCTGTGCCAGCTTCGAGCACAATGGAGAGGTGGGAAAAGGGCTCCTAAAACAACCCTGCTTTCCGTGGCCAGACAGGCAGAGAGCCCAAGCCATCTAAAGGGGCAGAGAGCTGAGACCCACATGGCTTCAGCAGTGACCCCAAGGCTCATTGTCTGGTTTCTTTGAGCAAATGCTGTCTCAGGCCTGTGTGTCTTTCTGCTTTGTAATACTCTCGCCCTTCTGGGATGCTTCAAAGCTGCTTTTGGCACTTGCTGTAAAAAGGGGTCTTGTGCTGGGCATGGCAGGTACCTCTGGATGATGACTCACCCTGATGGAGTTCTCTTGCAGATGGAGGAGAGGCCCGCCGTGGTGTCCATGTCCACTGTGGACTACGGCGTGCTGGAGTTTCAGTGTGACCAGCATACCCAGGTGTCCCCAGAGACCTGGCCAGTTGTCCAGACCGAATATGCCACCATCATCTTTCCAGAAGAGAAACCCATCACGCCAGAGCGGGGGAAGAAACACTAGGACGAGAGGACTCGGCAGCTGCAGTTGCAGTCCTGCTGAGGGCCATGGTCCCTCCTTGCTGGGGGTGCAGGCAGGGACAGACTGCCCTGGCTCCTTGCTCCCTCTGCAGTTTGCAGTTGGGAAAAAAACAGCGCAGAAGGACCAGAGTGATGGAGGCACTTCTGCTGGAGTTGAAATCAGACAGTCCTGGCCACAATGGGATTGCGGCCGTAGGATGTGTACCACGAACAAGGAAGACTCCTGCTGGGCTTCATGTGCTGCTTCTTCTCTCAGGGCAAGGAAGATGGGCTGTGCCAGAGGCGATTTACGTTGTGCCTTGTTTTTTTACCTCCATCTGGGCTTCTCTAGAGTGGCCATGCCCAAACAACAAAACACAACTGTGGAAGGAAATGCCAGAGGGCAGAGATGGAGTGGATCCTGGGAGATGCTGCTTGTGGAAGCCTGGGTCTGAGGGTTTCTGCTTGCCCAGGGCAGAGACTGCCTTGTGTACCACTATTTAAAGAAACTCTTGGAAAACAGGTGGCTGGTTTTCCTCCTCTCTCTGTGCACTTTCCCCCTCTGCAAGATGGGAAATCTACCCCTGTGTCCCTCCTTTTGCAGGTGGGAGTTGGATCCAGCCCTGAGGGGCGAATAAAGGGTTTCATATCCAGGGAGTTTGTTGACTTGTGATGGCAAACACGTGGGCAGGCAAAGAATGGCTCTTCGCAGCACACGGGCCAGAGCTGGGAGGCGGTGGCGTCTGTTGTGGTTCCAGGGCCTCTCTGTGAGATACGCAAGCTGTTCTTCCACGAAGCTGCTCTTAATAATTTAGAGAAGCCACTGCTCTTTTTCCTGTTGCCCTTGTTTGAGCTGGTCACCCAAGTGCAGCTGCAAACCAAGCCCTACTTACCAGACTCATCTCAGGAGACTTGCCCAGCCCATTGGGGATCAGCATCCCCACTGTGCCAGGGGCCTGGCTGCTGTCAGCCAGGGCAAATCTCACAGCATGGTCCTTGGTACAGCTTTCGGGATCCCAACTTCCATTTTCCCTCTTGAAAGTGATGCCAGGGCTGTGTCACCTGCCAGAAACCAGAACAGAAACAAGTGACAACTGCTCAGGAGGGGAGAAACATCAGCGAAGAGTGGCTTTGGAGGCAGCAGAGATCTGTTGGCAGACCATGAAACCCAGTGGAAACAGAGAAGAGTCGTTTGCATCTTGCAGCTCGGTGGTACTGTCAGCAGGTTTCTTTTTCCCTTACCCCCAGTAAAACCAGTGCAGCCTTGTGGAAGCCCACCTGGGCACTAGGGGAACGAGTGAGGCACACCCAGGCACCACAGTTTGCCACTTGCAGTGACTGTAAAGTCTCTGAGAAACCTCCAGAAGTGACCAGATGGGATGAACATCCAGATGGGATGGCTTTTGTCCTTCCTTAGGGCAGGAAGGTCAATATGGTGGCCCCACTCAGGCCCTGGTGCCACTGAAAGCTCCCAATAGCCACCACAGACAGTACATTCACTCATGCCAACATGGGACTCTTTGCAAGCATCAGCTCCTTGCTCTGGTAGCTCTGGCATAGACCTGATGTGGACAGCTGAGATCAGCTCACCCAGAAAGCTAAGGCAGGAGGCAGCTGCAGCAGACAAGAAGCAGGAGCTCAGTCAGCAATTTTACTCTTGGCTTTCCCGTCAGACATGACATTGGTGAGAGAGTGAACTCTGCTTCATATTTTCCATCCTGCCTGTCGGCAAGCTGAGGTGCTGGGCCTTCAGCCCTTCCTGCACCCTCTAGCTGTAAGCCTTGGCTCCTCCAGGAGCAGTTGGGGTTGGGTCCCTTACCTCTTGGTGGATGGTGATTTGCTCCCAAGCCATCCCGTGGGGTCAGACATGAAACAAGCATTTCCCACTGCCTTTTGGGAGGGGACAGCACCCAGCCTATGCCAGTGCCTGTGTCCCTCCAGCCTGCCAGCAGTCTGGCTGCAATCCTACCCCTTGCAGGGAGCAAGACTGGGGCCTGGGGATGCATGGTGGGGATGTTCCAGGTTGCCAGACACCATTTCCTACCCATGTTTGGAGGACAGGGTGCCTAGCATTGGCAGTGGCCTGAACTATGCTCCCCTGCACTGGGCATGACACTGGCTATGCTGGCCAGAGCAGAAACAGGGCTGGGATGAGCTCTGGGCAGGATGCAGATTTCAAGGCCCCAGCTGAGCATCCCCAAACCACACAGTGCGCTGAGATGGGTGTCAGCCCTGATACCCAAGCATCGTGCTCAGGTACGAGGAGCCGAGCATGCTTGTCTGCAGGAGCTGTTCTTGTCTTTCTGTGCAAGACAGGAGAGCAGCCACCCACGGGTTTGACTCTCCCTCCAGCATGGTGATAGTAGTTCTGATGTCACCGTGTAGGATCTGGAGGAATCTGTTTTACTTTCCAACCTGAGAAGTCCCCAGGTCTGGCTTTCCCAGCTCCACCATCCCACACCCCTCTTTCCCCTGATCCTCACTCCATATCATAGCCCTCCTTCTTTGGCCCACCACTGCACCCATACCAGCTGGCTCCACCCTTTTTACACCATCTGGCAGTTTTATGCCCCTTTTCTCCTTTCCAAAGACCCAAGTAAACCCATTTCGGCCTATGATGCTGAGGTTTGCCTCAGGTTTTCTAGGAAAGCTGAGCTGACACCGTCAAGTCCTTTTGTGTTCCCTTCCTGTGCCAAGAAGAGTATGGGCTGGTATTGTTTTGGGGTGCTTCCTTTCTGCCGCAGCTGCTTTGCTGGCTCTGGAGGGGCGTGGGTGACAGAGTTTCAGTGGTCTTTGGTTTAGGCTGTGGAGGGAAGGTTTGTTACAGAGTGGTTAGCCAGACCCTGCCACCTGCCTTTGGTTTTTGACCTTGCCCCCTGCTGGAGCCAACCCCTGTGCTACAGAGCCACTGGACACGGAGAGAATAAGAACAGAGCCCCTGTCTGGTCCTCAGCAACCCATACTGGGAAAATGGAGACTTACAACAGTGCAAGTAGGAGAACAGGGCCCTGTAAAATTAAATAGCACCTGGACCTGACTTGTCCTTGCCCTCAGAACGTGCTGTCACTGGGAATGACTCCTGAAGGGCCAGAGGGGACAAGGCATAGATTTAGGCCTTCTCAACCCATTCCTACCACTATCATGACTTGAAGTGATAGAAGGTGCTCCTCACAGCCCCTTCCTCCGTGCTTTCTGCTCCCAAGTGCACAGAAGCCAAACTGAGAAGGGTTTCCAGATTTTTTTTCTTGTATCACCCCAGAGCAAGCATCCCCAGCCTGGCCATGCACCTTCTTGTGCAAGCACACACACATACTCGTGAACACACAAGTGTGCACACAGGTCCTCTTGCAAACTTGTGTGCAGCCCCCCAGATCTGCACAGCTACTAGGTGCCAAATACAGCCACCCCCCACTTTACCTGCAAACCCCTGCAGACACACAGCCCCCAGGCACCTCCTCTGTGCTGCAGCTCCTTCCATGCTAGGATGTGGGTGCAGCCGAGGGGGTGGCTGTGGACGCCAGAGCTGCTGCAGATGCTGAAGCTGATGCATTTCCTGCACACTTTGGTCTGGCAGGTAGAACGACTACTTCCGACCACGGACACCCAATGTTTCCCCGAGGAGTGGCTGCCACCACTGACAGTGACAAAATGCTTTGTCAGCTCTCTGGGACCACACATCACCTGGGACCTCCAGAGAGCAGAGCTCATTCCTGGTCCCACACCTTGCTGATGAGGAATGGACAGACCCTGCTGGAATATTTCAGAGAGCTGAGGCTGATCCCTGTCAACACATATGGGAAGCCAGATATGTGACTTCAGCATGCCAGCGCTATACCTAAGCAAGCAAACCCCCCTATACAGATGCTTCAGAGACAGCCTGGCTCCTTATATAGCCCAGCCTTGATTAAAGGTGATTGGGAACAACATCTGAGTAAGTTACCTTAAAAAAAACCCAAGACTAAAAGCCAGGTCTCGAGAAAACTGAGCAGGCAGATGAAGATGGAGAGGAAGTCCTCTCTTGCTGCCTGCTTGCAGTAGTGTCTTTGAGGAATGCTGTGCTATAGAGAAGCAAAGCACCGTTCCTGCAGAATCATAGAATCTCCTGGTTGGAAAAGACCTCTGAGATCATTGAGTCCAACCGTACCTGTCCACTACTAAACCAGATCCCTAAGAAACTCGTCTACCTGTCTTTTGAACACCTCCAGGGATGGTGGCCCAACCACATCTCTGGGCAGCTCTGACCACCCTTTCCGTGAAGACATTTTTCCTAATGTGTAGTCTGAACATCCCCTGGTGCAACTTGAGACCTCTCGTCCTATCACCTGTCATTGGGAGAAGAGACCAATACCCACTTTGCTACAATCTCCTTTCAGGCAGTTGTAGACAGTGATGAGGTCTCCCCTCAGCCTCCTCTTCTCCAGGCTAAGCAACCCCAGTTCCCTCAGCTGCTCCTCATAGGACTTGTTCTCCAGCCCCTTCACTGGCTCCATTGCCTTCTCTGGACACACTCCAGCCCCTTAATGTCCTTCTTGTACTGAGGGGTCCAAAACTGAGCACAGTATTTGAGGTGTGGGACTCTGAGACATTGGGACAATGGGACATTACAGGTGCTGAGAGAAGAAGGGATGGTCAGGTCATGTGGCAGTACAAGCGAGGACTATCCTGGTCACTGAAAGCTGTGTTTTGGTTTTGGAGAGGTTGAACTGGAGATATTGCAGTGGGGTACGTGAGTTATTTGGCCCCTGGGTTAATGTGATAATCTTGGGGTGGGAGTGGTCTGTCGGGCACTATGGTCTGGGAGCATTGCCATAGCCTTGTCTTGCTGCGAAAGCCTCTCTCCTGGAGGGGACAGGCTGGGATGAGCTGATGGTTGCCAAGGGTAGTTGATGGGAGGGCTGGGCTGCTGGGCAGGTTGCCTGCACATCTAACCATGACCAACTTTTGCAGCCCTGATATGTCCTGAGGAGTACAGGCCTACAGTGCCTCCTCCATCCCGCCCCACCGAAAGCCTCACCCTGCCTGTTGCTGAGCCTGCTGTGGACTTGCAGAACATCTGCGTTTCCTCCCACCACCCTCCATTTGCTTTCTCTAGTTTTGCTTTGAGTTGGCTCCAGAGTTTCTCCTTCTCTCTTCCTCCCTTTGGCAGGATGTGCCGCTCAAGAAGGATGCTGGTGTTATCTGGGGACTTGGAGTGAGAGTGAGGCAGCCAGTGCCCCCCAGCCAGGCAGGAGCCCTGGGCCTGCCCGCTCTACTGCCCCCATGACCAAACCCACTGCTCATGGTACCGGGACAGAGCCTTGCCTGAGGGGGCAAAGATCTCTCCTTACGCCTGCAGGGATCTTCATGAGGCCTACTCGATGAACAGCAAGCCCAAATGCATTTGGGGTGGTACCTACCTGCATCTTCATAGCCACCTCCTTCCTTCAATCTCTCCCCATTGCTAAGCATCCCTCTCCATCACAGAAGTCCAGGGGATGATGGGGCAATGTTCCTTCTCTACAGTCCACCTTGGGCATATCCCCATTTCCAGAGGATCCCCTTGGCTCAAATCCACTCTGGGACAGGGCTTGACTATGAAAACAGCCCAGCATGAAAGGAATTCCATAGAAGGTGTTTATCCCTAGATGTGGTAGATTTTGCCAGGGTGGCAAGCATTCACTGCCAACAGTGAGTCAGAAGGCAATGGTGCTGGAGAGAACTAGTGTGAAGCTGTGTCCCAGGAGGATGCAGATGCCGAATTCACTGTCTTCAAGGAAAGGGAAAAGAGAGGGTCCAGGAAACTCTAGATGAATCAGCCTGCCTCCATAACCAGAAAATGGCTGGAACAAATTAGTAAGGCCACCAAGTGGTAAACAGCAAGAGGGCAGTGCTGGGGCTGAGAACACAGGTTTAGCAGGAACACATTGTGTGAAACCAACCTTATCTTCTCTTCATTAAGGTGATGGGCTGAGTACTGCGGGGAAAATGGGAGTCATGGTATCGTTATACTGCCTTATGTGATGTTCTCATAAGCAAATTAGGGAAGTTGGAAATTCTGCCACTGTGGGTGGATGTCTGCCCAAGAAGCTGTATCCCATCAGCAGTTATCAACAACTTGTGACAGCAGACACATACAAGAGGGATCTTCTGGGGAAGCATGGCTCAAATGAAGGCAATATGATATTAAAGGAGGATGCAGAGGCTGTCTGAGAGGAGGCTTAGAAATCAAATTCACTCTGATGACCTGGAGAAAAGAGCAAAAGTGCTATGAAAGCATGATTAATATAAAAGAATTGGGCATGTTTAGTGCAGGAAAAGATGAGGGAAATCTTCAGAGCAGGAAGTAGCCCTGGTATGAAGTAAGCTCCATGCCTTGCCATGCCCACAGACATAGCATTCTCACTGTCAAGGGGGTGTGCTGCTCGGCTGTCCTGAATCATACAATCCTAGACTCTTCCGGTTGGAAAAGACCTTGGAAATCATCGAGTCCAGCCTCACCCATCTTCTGCTAAACCATGTCCTTCAAAAACTCACCTACCCGTTTTTTTAAACACCTCCAGGGATGACGATCCAACCACCTCCTCTGCCAGGGCCTGGCCACCCTTTCAGTAAAGAAATTCTTCCTACTATCTAGTCTGAACCTCCCCTGGCACAATTTATGGCCATTTCCTCTTGTTCTGTCACTGGTCACTTGTGAGAAGGGATCAACACTCGCTCTGCTACAGCCTCCTTTCAGGCAGTTGTAGACAGTGATGAGGTCTCCCCTCAGCCTCCTCTTCTCCAAGATAAACAACCCCAGTTCCCTCAGCCGCTTCTCGTAGGACTTGTTCTCCAGCCCCTTCACCAGCCTTGTTGCCCTCCTCTGGATGTGCTCCAGCCCCTCGAGGTCCTTCTTGTAATGAAGGGCCCAAAACTGAGTCCAGTACTCGAGGTGTGGCCTCATCAGTGCTGAGTACAGGGGCACAATCACCTCTCTTGTCCTGCTGGCCACTGAATTGTCCTGAATGCCATTGGCCTTCTTAGCCACCTGGGCCACTGCTGGCTCATATTCAGCCGGCTGTCAACCAACAACCCCAAGTCCTTCTCCGCCAGGCACTGAGGACCTGAGTTGAATGTCCCTTTCTGTCCCTTCCAGGGACTGCTGGCAGGATGAATCCACCTGGGTACGGGGGGATACGAAGGGAAAGGATGGTTGTACCAGCAAGGATGGGATGCATGTAGGCCAAGCAAGACAGTGTGGGCACTTTTTCTCTGGGTTGTAGGGATAGAGGACAGGGAGGCTGATACACAGTGAGAGATGGAGAGAAGGACAAGGAGCCTTGGGAAACCTTCCTTCTCTTGACTGGGCTGCTCATCTGAGGGAGGTCAAAAATAATTTTAGGCTATCTGAAAGCAGCAGGGAAATTACCACCTAGGTTGTGCCTTGTGTTTGCTTCCTTCAAACATCCCATGGAAAAGCCGTGACCAGAACATTGGGATGGAGCGGACTGGCAGGGTCCACCCCTGGCAGGGACTCTCCAGATCAACGAGGTCATGCCAGGGTTGTACAGGGCTTGTCCCCAGTCCCTGCCCAAGGCCAGGCTGTGAGGGGACCTGCAGGAGCATGTTTTGTTTCCAGGCAGGTGCTAGTAAGTGGTGAGATGCTCTGGCAGCACTGGGAGATGTATGTGAAGTGGAACAGGACGTCAAAGCAGTTTCGAGACTGTGGGTGTTTCTGGGAAAGTCCCTTTAGTAAAAGCAATCAAAGGCTTTAATAGAGGGACCAGCATGAGCTCCTTCTCAGAGATGACTGTGAGGGCTCAGTGCATCGTGAGTCGTGATTTGAGTTGTGTTGCCATGACGTAATGGGGGGCTGGTTTCCATCACAGCTGGGTTTTGGAGGAGGAGCTCATTCCCATGCCAGGAGTGCCACCAGAGCCCCACTGAGCCGTGTGCTTGAAGGACAGCTTTCTGCCTGTGCTGGGGTGGGCAGCATGGGGAGCAGTGTCTGCACGGATGGGGAGCATCTCTCTGCCCTGTGGCAGCAACCTTGCGGAGGAAGGGGAGGGTTGAAACCACAGATCCCCGAGACGAGGTGATTGGTTTGTTTGGGTGAATATGAGAATCCCAGGAGAGAGGGCTGCCTCCCTGGGGGGCTCCTCCTCCTCAAAATAGCTCAAGGCATTCAACACAGGTGCAACTGCTGTCAAAGTAAAGAGGAGATGTCAAAATCTTTAGTTTTTTTCTTCATTCAGCGACCCCCAGGTAAATCTCAGCCCCTAACACAGAGGGGTCCAAGGAAACAGGCAGGTACCACAGGGCAAGTGGTCCTGTCCTGGTCACCCTGCTGCTGATGGCTCCTCACTCCATGCTGTGGCACAGCAATGCCAGTTTTCTGCACTAGGAGATTTGCTGCCTTGGAGACCCCTCTATGGAAGGGTGGACAAAGGGGTCTTCTGTAGTGAACCTATAGAAATGAGGGCCCTGTGTTCTGGGAGAGGAGTAGGAAGAGGGCCAGGGAGATCTGCTGCTCCCTCTCTTCCTCCCCATGCACCAGACCTGAACCGGAAGTGTCCACCATTCCCCACCTGTGAGCTTCGGAAACACTAGTGGGATGACCCTTCCTTCGCCATTCTGCTTGCAGCCCCAGCCCAAGCAGGACCCCATGTCCTCATGGCAAGGCTCTTGGGAAGGGTGTGACTCAGGTTCTACCTACAGATTAGGGTTTTGCCAGCTTTCCATAAGGATCCTGAAGACCTTGGCTTGGCCCCTCTGCTTCCAAGAAACCTCCATTCCTTCCTTCTAGTCTTGCTCCAGGTTCAAAGCAAGGAAGAATCTTGAAGCTGAAAATGGGCTCTGCCCCGGGACCTTGACCCCTCCCTCCACTCTCGCAGGAGGGGCAGCACATATTGTGAAAGTGCTGGAGGGCTCTTGGTACAAAAGACAGGCTGGTTTTACTTTCCAGCAGTAAAGATCAGAGACTCCCTGCCAGTCTGAGGTTACTGGGACTTGTCTATGTTGCCTGTTTCCCTTTTGAGATCTGGAGGATGATTCCGATGCGCTGGTGCCTTCTAAGACCTCACTGCCACTGTTCCCTACTGCCAGCAGCCACCCAGAAGCCATAGGTACCGTCACCTATATCCTCAGCAATCCTACTGCCTCAGCTGGCTTCAGGACAGAGCCAGCCTCTGGCACTATTGCCTGGGGCACCTGGGCTTTTAGGTTGTCAAGCCAAAAAAAATGCCATGGGGACATCATTTGAAACCACTGTGAAGTATTTTAAGGCTGATTCCTACATCTTTCTGTCCATTTTCAAATACAGGTCTGTCCTACTGCAGGTTTTAATACCTTACAGCATTTGCATTAAACCCTCCTTGTTTCTGGGACTCTGATTGTTGCTCTGGGCACTCAACAAGAAGAGTTGCCGCAACTTTCCATGGAGGCTTCACCCCTAGCACCTACCCAGCACATTTCCTAAGACACTGGGCGTTTTGGAACATTTTGTGCCCTCTCTGTGTGCAGAATGGTCTCCTCTGCAAGCTTCATGCTAAATGAAATGGCTTTATTTCCATAGTAAGCTGAGGTTGCTTTATTAAGCTGCAGATCTACCTCTAACTCAAGACTAGTTATCATTTGTCATCTTATCTAATCTGCTCCCTATCCTGCATTGCTCTCCATGGGATGTTGAACCTGTGAAGCTGGAGAGAGGTGAGCTGGGGGGCTGAGGGCTGCAGGTAGCCTCAGCCCCGATGTATATACCTTCCCTGGGTGCTCTCTGCTCAGAGCACATCTCACTTCTTCTGGTTTTACATGTGGTACGGTCCTCCCCGACTTTCCACCCTGTGGTTTCATGTCAAGTTTTTTCTTCTTGAGTTGGCTGAAAGTTGTTAAAAACAGCCTATGCTTGGTGGCAGCTATCGAGAGAGATAAGTCTTCCCAAGGCTTTATCAGCTGCTGAGTTCTGCATTTTTGGTGGGTTTCACTTCCCTGTGCTGTGCACAATCTCAGCTGGTTCACCCTCGCTGCTGTGGGCAGCCAGGCAGGGGGCTGCATTTCCAACCTCTCTGCTTAGGGACAGAGCAGCATCATTAGAGCACAGCTTCAGCACAGTCAAGGGTTCATGTGTGGGGTTTGGGGACCCACCTTGTCCTTTCTTTGGGGGACATTTCACTCGACCAGGACCTGGTGCAGTGTCAGCAGATCCTGTTGACGCAGAGATTAGGAGGGGGTGGTGCTGCTTATGTGGGAGCAAATGTTCCCCTCTTCAAGCACAAAGACATTAGGTAAAGAGGAAAAGCTTGGGGAAAATAATTTATCAGCACCTAGAAGCCACAAGCTTAAGCCTGGTTGCTGCCTCTTCCCTGGCTCCAGGTGGGACTATGGAGACCTGGCAGGACATTTTTGCAGCGAAGATTGCCGACATGCACTTAACAGAGACATGGACACTTCAGGAAGATGATACCATGCAGGTTCACAGCCTCAAGCCTGGCTGGAAGAAGTTCGTGCAGCGCCGTGCGTTTGGAAGGTAGGGGGCTGCTGACTCAGTCCCATTGGAGTGGGACCAGGGACGGTGGGCTGCCATGTGGACTTTTCCCTTTCTCAAAGCTTGTTCACAGGAAACAGCTTTTGACCTGAAAGGGGCAGTCTGGAAGCAGATGAGGTGGGGTTTTCCCATTTTTTGCCAAGCTTGGTGGGTTATTGCTAAACTGGAGAAAAGTCATTGTAATTGAAGGGGAAGGGAGTGTGGCAGCTCCACAATGCTAAAGGGCAGCTGGTATTTCGCAAGTTTCTCTATGTTGGTGTCAAGATGCAAAGTTCTCCTCTAGCATGCACAGGTAGTTATACCACACTAGAGGCAAACCTGCTGGATTTGCACCCAGAGGATGAGGAGAGGGAGAGTTGCTGTCTGCTAGGACATAGAACAGTGCCTGAGCAGTCCCTGTATCTGCATCAGGCTGTAGGGTCCCGGAGCAGAGAGAAGCTCTGGCTCTGTATTGCTCGTGAGAGGCCCCATCCCAACCACTTCCACCCTTTGGACCGGAGACCTCGCATAGGTGGCAGCAAATGGAGACTTTGGCTGCCAGCCCCAACGGAGATTGTGCAAGATGAAGAGCTGCAGGTTACAGACCTTTTGACACCTCAAGACATTTCCTCACCTGTTTTAGAGCCTCCACCCACACCTTCCTTCTGTTTTTCTTCTTTTTTTTTGACTTCTCTGTCCCTAAGCGTGATGTTGGCTTTCCGCTGAGCTATGATGAGCTTGCAGGGGTGAGGGACAGGAGCCCCAAATAGATCTAGTGCCTGATGTTTCGCTTGCCTGGCAACAGGGCATGGATGAGTAAGGAGAGGGAAAGGGAAGCAGGGTCATCCCAGCAGGCAGCCTGACTCCTAAAATCTTTATTTCTGGTGCCAGCCCTGATCTCACATCTATGCTGAACTACTCAGACTGGTGTCATGCAGTCATGGGGAGGACAGTTTAGTATAACACTTGTATGAGTGAGGTTAATCCATCAGCCCTGGTTGCCCTGGTCCCTACTGACTGCGTGGAAGCCACTGGCTCAGTGCAGCAAGCCTGGGATGAGCTGGTCTCCTCTGTGCCCTGGCAGGTTTCAATGCTCCCAGTACATTCATGAGTGGTCTTCGGCCAAAGTTCACGTCCTGTTCCACATGCGCCGGTGCAAGGATTGGGGCATGGTGTGGATGCGAGCCTTTTGCCAGGCGTGCAGGCGGTGCCCCAACCCTCGGCTGGAGGAGCCCGAATTCAGCCAGAAAACCATGGAGAGGGTCCTGCACAACCTGGTGCTGAAGATCCTCAAGTACTGCTACAGCGTGCCTATCCAGCCCTCCAACCTCCTGGAAGTTGTGGTGGATGTGCCAGTGGTGGGGCTGCATGACAGCACCTGCTGCGAGGACTGCCAGCTTGGCATTTGCAGTGAGTCAAGGCTGACCCCAGTGTCGGATGCCTGTGAGCCCTCGATGGATGTGGACAAGGCCAGGACCCATCGCAACCATCACACCTATCACAGCCACCACGAGAGGTCCACTGCAACCCCAGCCCACCACACATGACTCTTCAATAGCAACTTCCCCTGGAAACGCTGCTGCTGCATTGGCAGCTGTTTCCTCAATATTTTGGCAGTACTCCTCTTTGTCCTGCTTTATTTCACCAAGGAGTAGTGGGACCTGGGATTCGCAAGGAGGAACAGAGATGATGCCTGGGGAGGAGTCATGGAGTGCTTGGAAAATTGGGTGCTCAGGTTCAGCCTTTGCTCTTGGTATGGCGAGGCTTCCCCGGCTTGTGGGGGACAGAGACACATTGGGGTGCCTCAGCCAGGCACCTTGTCCCACAGCCTCGGGAAGCCCAGAGGGCCTGATGGTTTCTTCCAGGAAATATGCTGCACAAGGGCAACCCTCAGGTGCCCCACGTGACAACTGGACTGTACTTGCAATAATAAAACAAGCTTTTCTCCTCAGCCCAAGGATGGATTTGTGCTTTTCCATTTCTCCAGAGCCTTTTCTAGGTACATTGAGCAGTGCGGTAGGAAGCTTGGGGCCTGTCTTTATCCACCAGCTGGGCTCAGCTTCCAGGGATGCACATGCTGATGCTCTCCTTTGTTTGAACTTGGTGGAAATGGGCACCCAAACCAGCTGAGGGGCACCAAGAGCTGGAAGCCTGCAATAAAATCACAGGGAGCTTGTACAAGTGGACACTGGCACTGCCTCCTATGATCTGTGTGCAGCAACATTTGCTCTGGTCCCATGCACTGACGGATGTCTGTAGTGTCACTAAGGGCCTGGAGATTTTGTTATCCTCCAGAAACACATGGGTGCTGGGCTTTCACAAAGGTACAATTTATCAGGGAGTGTACTGACAGGATGAGGGGTAATGGTTTTAAGCTGAGAGAAGATTTAGATGAGATATTAGGAAGAAATTTTTTACTATGAGGGTGGTGAGGCACTGGCACAGGTTGGCCAGAGAAGCTGTAGATGTCCCATCCTGGGAAGTGTTCAATGTCAGATTGGATGGGACTTTTAGCAGCCTGGTCCAATGGAATGTGTCCCTGTCCATGGTAGGGGGTTGGAACTGGATGGTCTTTAAGGTCCCTTCCAACCCAAACCATTCTATGATTCTATAACTATGGCTCTGAAAATCACCCTGGCAAACACAAACATCACCCAGCTGACTGGGCACCCTGTGCTGGGGGCAAAGGCTGCCCAGGGCTGGCAAGCACAAGGAGGCTGTGGCATCAGGTCCCAAGTTCTGCTCTGTTAGGTTAATCACAGAGAAATTGAGCTTGGTGGGCTACATGGTCTGAGCAAAAAGGGAAGCCAAGGCAGCTGCATCTGTCCTCTCTTGACTTTGCAAATGATTTGATGCTGAAGATGGATATGGTAGAAAATATTTTGTAACTCAATTAACGGAAGAAGGATGGGCTGAAGGAAAGGCATTAACCAAACCCATCATCACTGGTTGAGCTTGCACAGCATCAAGACCTGGTTATGTAGCTTCTAGATGCTCTCTTCCCTTCTGTGTCCTCCATGGCTATTTACGCCTCTCACTATGGGTTTGCTTTTTTTGTGGGTGCAAAATTCTCCCATATTTTCACATATGCAACCTATAGGCTGTTGGTTTTAAAAAATCAAAATAACAAGAAAACTCTGTGTGATCCAGGGGCCATGTGGATTTGTTTCTTAAGTGCTCTGTCCTGTTTATCCCATCAACTATCCCCCTTCCCCAGCACCTTCCCTGCTCTGCTGCTCTGGCCGGAGTTCCAGCAGATGGAGCTGTGAGATCTCTGGCACTGCACTGGGAAACACAGTGACCTGGAACAAGAGAGCAATCCCCAGATGGGAGAAGCCCTCCCCCCATCCCTATGCCCAGTCTTTTCCCCTGTAGGGAAGGCGGCTGAGGGATGAAGAATGCTCTCTCAGCCCATGGGTCGTGGGCAGTTCCCAGCTGTTCCCCTCGTCTATTCAGGGCTGGGCTCTGCCTGGCATCCACACATCGGCAAACCTCACCCTGGGAGGTTTTGTGGGCTTTTCACCGCAGCCAGACTGATAAATTACTGTCTCTGCGCCTGTCTCCCTGGAGAAAAGCTCTCACCACTCTAGCAGGTTGTGAGGTGCCAGCAAATGCAAAGCCCATTGTTGTTGCTCTTGCTTTTCTCTGCTGCTGCCATTCCCAGCCCTCCCTGCAGCAACCACAGCAGCTGTGGGGCAGGAGGGTCAGCGCACGGCACCTTGTTGAGCAGGGTCAGAGGGCTGGATTGAATCGAGGATTTCCTGGCAGAGCTGTTGATGGGAGGTGAAGGAGAATCTATATTTATGACTGATCCGTTATAGGGCAGCAATGTTTTTTAACTTGCTTCAAAGCTGTCTAGGCTCAGATCCTACAGCTGATGGTTTGATGTTCAGGGGACTATGCCTCGATCTTGCTTTTTCTCTCTCCTCCCCTTCAGCTCTTTGATGTCTCTGGACATGTTAGCAGACCTGTGAGCGAGTGAGCCAGACCCTCTGCCCTCCTCTCTGCTGTTAACCTAGAGAAGACTGGTGCTGTTATTTCAGTTCTGTGCCATAGGAGAACACAAATCAATAACCCAGCTCTCAGCTCTGGATCCATGCACATTGTAGGAAAGAGTGCCCATGGTTTTAAGGTCTCTCTAAAAGCTGGATTTCCACAGCCTGTGATGCAGAGACACCCGGCAGAGCTGTGTCTCTGCCTCAGCTCATGTCTGTGCTTGCTGCAGAGCCTCTGTTGTGAAGATGCGCTCTCTCAGTCTGACAGCTAGTGGGCATGGGCTGATTTTTTTCACCTCTTTTTCACTAGAAGTCACATACCTGTTATTTTTTCTGCATGTCAATTGAACCCAGATTTAATAACTATTCTCAGCACAGGGGTTGCTGCACTCTCCTCTTGCCACCACCTTTGTCTTTAATGGCATTCTAAGGCTAAAATAATTGAAGGGCAGGATCTCATCTGTTGTTTTTTTTGCTGTCGCATGGCTGGTCGGGGTCTGCCTCAGCCCATAAAGCTGTGCAGGCCATGGCTGAGCAGCCGATGGGGTGAGGGACAGTGTGAGAATCCCCCTGGGAGCGCAGGCGCGGGTGGCAGGCGTAGCGACCAGCCTTGACCGTGTTCCTCTTGGAATAAAAGCTTCAGGGCACAAACTCATTACATATCAAAGTTTTATTTTGTTCTCAGGAAGAAGATTACACAGGACCATCCTTACATGACATTGGATATTTTACAGAATGTAGTATCAAAAAAGAAATACATATATAAATACTTTGCAGTTACATGACATAGCCAAGAGTACAGTTCTTAGCATGTCTGCAAGTTTGGCCTTCCTTAGGCCTTGTGCTCATCTATGTGCTCTACAAATGACTTTTTGGATGATAAAAAAATGGCAGTGTCTCATTCACTGTTGACTCCTTCCTTGCATGGCAAAACCAATGGAGGAAGAGGAGGAAGACAGGCCCAAAAAGGTCTACAGGCATGCAGAGAGGACAGCAGGCAATTTTTGTGTGTTGCTTACAGTTATAAGAGGACTTTACTGACAAGGGAAGGAGATGATGTCCCTGCTGAAGGAAGGTAAGCTCACTTGACATTGCTCCTTGGTGGGGCTTACTTGTCTGCATGGACCATGGAGGAAGGCTGGGAAGATAAGAATACTTCTGGTACGTTAGGTGAGTTGGACTCAGTCTAGCATGACTTGGACACCTGCAATGGGCCAGAAGAGTCATGAACAAACTCTGAACACCATCAGTAATCTGTAAATCAGCTGAATCAATGGACTTAAAAGTAGTTAAAGGGGACTAGGTTCTTGCAAAAATGAATGCACTGTCAGGCAGGACTATCGAGGCTCCCAAAGAAGCGAAAAAAAAAACAAAAAACAAGGAAGGGCATTTTATCTGAAATGATTCTGCTGAAAATAAGTGTTGCTTAGGTACAACAGATACGATACTGTCTTATGTGTCGGAAAACCTTCCTTGGGAGGTCTACTGTGGCTGGAAAACATTCCAAGATCCAGTCTGGAGGAGGACTGGAGAGAGGTTAAGGTCATGGAGTGTCAGAGAATTTTTTGTGCCTGGAGGCGAGGGCTCCCTGTCCTTGTGTTCTCTGTGAGGCACCCATCCCACAGGATGGAGTAAGGGTGGACCATTTGAGTTGGTGCTGTCTTGATAGCTATCAGCTTTCCAACCGTGGCTGAAGTTAGGTCTAATGTGGATGTGTTCTCACATCCCTGGGGCCAGTTAGACATCACCTGAGATGCAAATAATATAAAAATAATAGCAAACTCCCACGGCGCTCTCTCTACTCCTTGCACAGAAAATGTATTCCACAGGGGAAGTGTGAGGTCCAGGCCTGCCCAGCTGATTTTCCTGTGTTGTCCATAGCTCCTGCAGTTGTGTCTGATGGAAAGATCTGGGTGGAGAGCACTCAGGGCAATTCCCTGTGCACAGCCCGAAGCTTTGGTGGCAGGGAAATGCTGCCTCCATCGCTGTTGCTGTACCTTTGTCCTGGCTTGGACGGAGGCTCCCTGGGAGTGTGGGTGAGGCTTGGAGACAGGTAGCACAAACTGAGGACGCTGGCTGAGATCTTGCTCTTTGTTCCTTTCCTCCAGTTTTCTAGCAAGCATTTCCTAAGATCTCAAGAAAAGAGATGCAGGACCAAGCGAAAGAAAGGACGCAGAGGTCTGGCAAAGGCCTGGCATGTGCTGAGCATCGTGTCTATGCTTGCGAAAGACCAAAATCTGGAGCACATTAAACAACAACAAGAAGAAGAAGAAAGGGAGCTGCGGCAGCAGGCTGCTTAGTCACTCATCTCTCCAGCTCTGGGTCCAGAAATGTCCACCTCTCTGAGGAGCCTGTTTTCTTTTCCACCCAGTCCACATAGTTAGAGACTTTGGTGTACACACCATACACTTGCTTGCTGCCACATTCCTCTGGGCCACCCCATGAGACCAGCCCTTGGGCCACCCACCTCCTGGTTCCTGGATCCTGGATGACAAAGGCTCCTCCGCTGTCTCCCAAGCAAGTGTCCTTCCCACCTTCATAGTAGCCGGCACAGAACATGTTCTCGGTCACACTGTAGTTCCCTGACCGGGACTCGTAGCTGGTCTTGCACTCTGCATGCAGCACCACTGGCAGTTTGACGTACTGCAGGATGTCAGACAGCGTCCTCATGCCTGAGCTGATGATCTCATCCACTGTGATGTTGGGGTTGGAGATACCCCAGCCAGCCACCAGACCCAGTGTGTTGGGATGAGGCCCCTCCAGCTCGTGCTGAAACTGGGGCAGACAGACAGGCATGACGTAGTTCCCCATGGTCACCTTCTCCTTCAACTTGACCAGAGCGATGTCGTGGTTGTAGTTCTGGATGTCAAACTCCTCATGGAGGATGATCCTCTCCACTGTCCGGTTGACGGCCTCCATCTTGTTCCTCACATCATGAAGGGCCAGGTAGACAGTGACATGCTCCTTGGAGACAGGGATGACAGTCTTATCTCGCCGCTGGGACCGCAGCACGTGCGCAGCTGTCAGCACCCAGGAGTCTGAGAGCAGGGCCCCACTGCCAAACCATTTGTCATTGGGCACCCGGGACGTGTCCTCCACCACAATCAGGGCCTGCCAGGGGAAGAAACCGGGCTCTGCGTTTCGCCCGCCAATGATGCGCTTGATGATCCCAGGCAGAGGCCGAGCTGGCCGGCCACACACTGGGAACAAAAAGGACAGGACAGTTACTCCCAGTATTATCTAGGAAGCAAATGAAAAAGGACATCCCTGCAAATTGTGCCACATGGCTGATTATCCTCAAACCACTTATTTTTGTCTTTTTTTTTTTACAAGGCTATGTTCTCCTTTTCTCAGTGGATATTCCCCCCCCCCCCCATCTTTACCTTATCCTGGTACAATGTGCTTCAGAGCTTGGAGAAGGCTGGGCATTACACCCCATCCCCTATGCTAACAGGTCTTTGGAATTATGTCTGGGAAAGGAACGTATCTTTCCTTCTGAAGGGTTTTGCTTCCTAAAAGCATCTCCAGCTCCTTTCTTGTCTTCCTTGCCTCTTTGAACCATTTCTGGTGGTAGAAGTTTAACCTCTTGGAAAAGAGACAGCCTATTGTTGTTCAATGAGGATGGTGGTGTGAGCTTGTTCAGCCTTGGTGATGCTAGTCATGGACAAAGAGGCCAGGTTCAAGCCTGCATGAGTTGTTCAGTTTCTTCTGTGAAGTAGGAGCCACTCTATGTTTCTCTAAGCCTGGGGATTAAACATGAAACCAGGAGACCTCAGTGGTAGTGCTGCCTCTGTCACCAGCCTGCTACATGACTTTGGGGTCTTCCCCTTTCTCTACTGTCTGAGTTATTTCAGCAATACTTTTGGAGCACTGTGCGTGTTTCTTTGCTCACAGCCCCAGGACAAATGGGTCCAGCTCTCCAAGAGTTAAAACCAGCTATAACAAGCCCCTTAGATATCTCATGCTTTCTATGGCTGTGGACAGTGAGGCACAGATTAGAGAAGTGTCTTCTCTATGGGCCAGTAGAATCTGTTAGTTTCCAGAATTTTGGTCCCCTTTCCCCAGGTGCCTATTGAAACCCCAGTCCTGGCAGCTGTTCCCAGATGGTACCCTGGAAGACCCAAGGGAGGATCTTGGGCAAATATTCCCAGATGGCACTCTGGAAGACCCAAGGGAGGATGTCGGGCAACTGTTCCAGGAGGTACTGTTAGGTCTTAGCATAATCTACCTGCAATGATGAATGCACATGGCTCAGCACTATCCAACATTGCACCTTTGGGACCTGCAATACCTTTGCGGTGGAATAGCAGGTCTTATCTCCCCTTACATCTACCCAGCATGCACAGACCATGGAGTGTGGCTGTGTGACTCCCAGCTTGCCCAGAACAGGCCATCCTTCTGCTGCAGTGAGACAGGACTGAAACCAAGCTGAGGCACTAGACCAGGTGCCTCAGATAGACCTTATGCTGGACCAGGGCAGGAATCATCTTCAGAGCTGGGAGCTCCCTGCTCCTGTTGTCCTGGCTCTGTAAGAGTCCATCCTGGGTTTCGTTATAGGCAATTAAGGCCTAGATTGTCCCAAAATTCTGCTCCAAAAATGTCTCCCAGCTGCCTTCTCCTTCCTTACCCTTGCTGCAGGCTCTGAAAGTAGGATATGAAAGTCCGTATGCAATGGACTTTCTAGGACCACTTCTGGCTACCAGCTCAGGTGGGTCTCAGGCCCAAAGAGACTCCAGTGAGCTTAGGAAGGGTGAAGACCTTGGTACCTGTCAAGGCAGCGCTGCAGCACATGTGTCTCCCTGTCATGAAGGGAGGTAGAGAGCCCTTGATGAAAAGGATGGGTTTGTGCCAAGGTATCATGTGCTGAACCTCTATTATAGAGGGGCTGGAGGATTCACCCTGCAAATAAGAGACTCATCTGATGTAAAGGGAGAGCTGTTGCCCACTTAGCATGAATACGGACAGTCAGAATTTTGTATGGCACAGTATGGAGCCATGGAGGCTTTCATTCAGGTTTAGCTACACCAAAGCTGTACCAGATCTCCTGATGCTGAAGTCAGGCATGGATTCAGCAAAACACGTGAGTCAGGGTGGGATTTCAAGCGCTCTAAAGGGTATCAGACCTTAGTCTCAGTTTACTTTCATGTGATCTGTGCTCCAGATGGGAACCCTGGTGCTACCAGATTCCTTAGGGAGGGGCAAGCAGAAGGATCCTTCTGCTGTGTCAAAGACTTGGATGGCAGTAAAACAGGGCTGTGACTTAAGCTGGGTTTATTTCACAATTAAGCTAGTAACTGGGACAAAGAGATGGCTTGGGGGTCACCTGCACTTTGTAATTCCTCACTTTGCAGTTCAGTTTCTGGGGTAATTTTTCTGTATCTATACCACTTCATAGGCAGAAAAACCAAATGAGTAATCCCACAGCCTCACCATGTCCTGTGAGCTCGCTCAGCCCTTCCCAGACCATCCAGCTGTCTGGCTCCTGCTCAGTGTGCCAAGAAACCCAGGGTGGAGTGGGGGTGGGAGGTGGGAGGACTGGAGCCTGACATCAGCCAGCCTCACCCCTGCTCTGAGACCTGTCTTGAGGTCTGTGGTCTTATGGCCATGACATTTACTCTCCCGGAGGAGCTGTGGCTGGAGAAGGCTCGGATGTGGGATGTTGCCTAGCACCATGGGCTTTAGTCCTGCATCTCAGTCCTCACCACAATTCTGGCAGCCAAATGAACATTCCTCTGCTCAGCTCCTCAACAGACCCAGAATTAATGTCTGAAGAGCCCTGGTGTGCTGCCTGGTTTGCCTCCAGGAGCTTTATCCAGGCTCTGAGACCCGTGTGAGGAAGAGAAGTGATGCAACCTGCTGAAGGAGACTCTGAGAGAGCTGGACAGGGTAGGCAGAGGTAATCCTGCCCCTGGAAAACTTAAGCCTTTGGACAAAGGTGGTGGGGGGCTTGTTCATGCCTGTGGCAGCACTGTGGAGGAGGACTTCCTGGGTGGTCAATGCTTGGGGGTGCCAGTGTCACTGGGAGGTTGTAGGAGCTGATTTGGTCTTGGCCTGCCACAGCTGGAAGAGTCCTAAAGCATAGCAGCACAGGTGCTGCAAGAGGAATACATCTCCCTTGAGAAGTGTCAGGATGCTTCCCTGATGCCTATGTGCTGAGAGGAGAGGCTGTAGAGCCTCACAGAAAGAGGGTCTGAGCCCCCAGGGCAAATGAGACTGGGGCTGAGAGTCAGCCTTGCAACCAGAGCAGGAGCACAAGGAGCTGCTAACATGGATTTGTTGCGGCTGGGGTTTGCTGCTAGGAAAGCTCCAGCAGGGATGGAGTGTGTCTCCATGTCTGTTCTGCTCCCCTGCCTTTCCCAGTGCTGCAAAGAATAGAAAACATGCTCAGGCAAATAATTCCTGCATCCCAGCCCAGCCCAGTGGTCTGCTGCACCAAAGCAGCAACTGTCCCAGGGAGATGGTTTTGGAGGAAGTGCATCCAGCCAAACATTTGTTCTATTAAATTATATATCAGAAGAGCTGACCAGGCTGCAAATGCTCCCACTAATGGCAGAGACAGGCACAGAGCGGCCTGGAAGAGATGGTTCTATTGATGGGGAGGTGGCGTGAGACATGAGGGAAGATCTGAAGAGCAGCTGGCCAGCTGCTGCCTGCAGATCTTGATCTCAGGAGAGCATCGCCCTCTCTCTGGGATTTTCCGTTTTCCTGAAGCCTCTCTGATTTCTGTCACTAATCAAGAGGCCTGGAAATGGCCCATGAGAGCAGCTATGGCCCCCAAAAAATGTCCCCATATGCTCCCAGCTCAAATTAGTTCAGGCTGAAACATCAAAGAGAGATCTAGAGAGCAGTTGCCACCACAAGACAAGCCCCAGCCCTGGTCTCAGAGCTCCGTGGGCTGCAGGGTGTCCCTCTTCTGGCCTTGCAGTCACTCTGTTGCTGGAAAGCAGATAACATCCATGGGGCCGAGCCAGCTCCTGAACTCCAGGGTACTTGCAGCTGCTGTATGGCAGCTGGATCACTTCACCTCTCCGGAGAGCCTGCACATCCAACCACAGCCCGCACTTGAGGCTGACTCCAGCCCCTCCCCTGCCTGGCAGTTAGACTTGGCCCCACACTTGGCTATGGCCAGCCAATGTCCTTAGAGACTGTTATTTAACCCCAAGTGGGCTTCTGGCATGGAAACTTGCTGGCTGCAAATATTTCAGCCACTGCTCAAAGGCTTGGAACTTTTCCTTCACTGCAAAGTGTCTGGGTTTTTCTGCAAGGCTCAGAGAGGTGCTAATTGCTCCTGCATGAGGACACATTGCTAATGGCTGCTGAGAGCCAGCAGTGTTGGGCAGGTAATGCTCTGCTCTTGGATGGAGCCATCTCCGGTGATGCTGTGGGCTGAACATGGCCTGCTGGTTTCCTTGTCTGATGGAGATGGGAGCTTGGGGAGCCCCAAGGCTCTGACCCCACTAATGCTCTATACTGCCAGGGGGGATATGCCCTTATCAGTGCTGCCCAGTGCCACCACTGCACCCTGACCATCTGAGTCAACCAGGGTAGAAGAAGACCTCTGTCCCCCAGGTCTAGGACAACTCTCTGTGGGACAACTCTCTTTAAAGACAACTCTCCATGTGGATGACTCTATGAGGGGACAACTCTAACCCTATCCTTAAGCCTAAGCCTCATCCTAACGTAAGTTTAAACCTAACCCTAGCTCTAATGCCTCCCTGCAGACAGCTCTCCCCATGTAGAGTTGTTCCCATAGAAAGCTTTCCCCATGGAGAGTTGTCCTGTGGAGGGTTGTCCCTGGGGAGAGGTGTCCTGCAAAGAGTGGTTGGTGTAGAGCTGCCTCTTCCTGCTGTCCCCATCATGCTCCTGGCCACAAGCAGCAGCAGCAGGATACATACAGACAGGACACAGGGCCCTGTTAGCAGGGGGCATGATCTCTGCCTAGGGAAGCAGCAGGTCAGGCACAGAGGCATCCCCTTCCCTTCACATCCCTGCTCCATGCCCCTTGCCCCAGCAGTAGTACCTGGTTGGCAGGATGGCAGCTTGGTCCCTAGCTCCTCGCTCCTCCATACCCCCGATGCATCACATGTGTAAGTGGCTGGAAGAGAGCAAAGCATTAATTGGAGTGTGGCCCTGACGTGAGGAAGTGTATTTTGCAGTGAGGAGATGTTGCCCAGCTGTCAGAACCCTTTGAACCCTTTTCCAGAGCAGGAGATAAACTCCCTTTTACACTCTCTGTCCTCCATTACCCAAGGGTCCTTGGCAGCCCTGTCCCCATGAAGGGATTTGCCACCATCCCTGGTTCCTTGCCTTGAGTTATCTTGGCTGAAAGTTGCTGCCCCATCAGTGCTGCCACTGCCAGTTCTGCTAATGTATGCCAGATGCTGGGATCAGATTCATGAGGCCAGTGGGTGTGCAAGGGGATATGAGCAGGGAGTCAAGAATGTGGGGTAATCCTTTGGCTTCGCTTGCTGAGGGAGGAAGAGGAAAAGGGGCTATGGTGTTTGTGTGCACCTCTTCCACTGCCCTGAGCCAGGTCTGCGGGGGGGAAAGAGGTGTGGCGCTTGACAAAGCACTTCATGGTGTCTCTGTGGTTGTGGACCAGAAGTACAAGGAGAAAACCCAGTTTGCCATGATCTGATTGCTATCTGTTCAGCTTTGGCTACTCTGGACATTTGGGTGCAGGAATGGAGAGTCTTGTGGAGCCCCTTCTGGGGCTGTTGGACCTGGTGTTCTCTCCAAAAGCATCTTCTTTCAAAAAAAAATTTCGTATGCTGTGGGGAGAAAATGGCGGGGTGAAAAGGTAGAGTGCAGAAGAGCAACCCCACTGTTCTGCCAAGGCTGTGAAACACATGGACAAAGAACCAGGCAGCGCTAACTCCATCCTACCTCATTGTGGAGCAGGATGCCACCAGTCGGACAATCCAGGCAGTGATGTGCATAGGCTGTATCCACAGCCATCTGCTTGCAGAGCATCCCAGAGTGGCCATTCCAAGCTTGCTCTGCTTGCAAATGCATGCACACACGGCCCACACCCACCCACACTGTGCCATGGGGACACGGCCTGGCCCCCATGCTCACCGGTGCTGTTGAGGGCCATGTGGTAGTAAGGGTGCTGGCAGTGGTACTGGATGGCTGCTCGGTAGGTGGTGAGGTTGTTCCTGGAGGAGAAGGTGACAAAGCCGTGCTCCAGCTCTGGTGGTGCTTTGCAGTCAGCAACTGAAAGCCAACATAGAAGTGGGGATTGAGCTTTGTTTGTTGGGGTGTCCAGCCTGCCAGGCAGGTAATACTGGGCTTTGATAAGTTATGATGTTCCTGTCAGGCAGAACAAGGGCCCGTATAGATCTGAATCCCCTTTCTCTAGGGCACTGCAGGATGCACAGCCTGATGTGGGCTCAGATGGCAGCTGGAACCAGCATGGCCCTGAGAAACCCCACCATGGCCACCCTGCAAAGATAGAGAATGTGTCCAGCACCACTGAACATCAGCGGCACGGCTCACCCACAGGCTGTTCAGCCAACACGACTCATGCTGGTGGAAACCCCCATGCTGAGAGTCCCTCCTAAACACTTGATTATAGGGAGACCTCTCTGCTATCCCTTTGAGAGAGGAAGAAACCTGCACTGGCAGGTGAGAGCTGTGCAGGTGAGGGAGATATTCCTGGAGTATGTCTTTGCATCCCTTAGGCGCGGGCAGGAAAAAGTAAACAGTGATTCACTAACCTGCCCCATGCACCTGGAGAGCCCTTTATGTAAAAGGCTTTGCTGAGAGCATGGCCCCATCCCTCCTTCTTTGGGTCTCGCTTACCCAACAGCGTTGATAAGCATTTATAGCTCAGGCTGAGCAACCCTATGGCCTGGCTGGCCTGTGACAGCAGGGGATGAAGGACATTGAGAACGTGGCTTGGCTGGTCTGCAGGCAGGGGTAAAGCCAGCAGATGTGGCTGAGGCCCCACCTGCTCCATTCCCTAGGACATAGAATCATAGGATCACAGAATCATAGAACGGTTTGGGTTGGAAAGGACATTAAAGATCATCCAGTTCCAACCCCCTGCCATGGGCAGGGACACCTCCCACTAGACCAGGCAGGTTTGGCTCTGCTTCACCCATTTTTCAGTGGGCTCAGGTTCTCAGTATTTCCAGGATGCCATTGCCCTTCCTCATGGCTTTCCCATGGTCCTCTTTCTCCCCAGATCCATCACAGTACCCTGCCCAGCCTCTCCTCCCCAGTTTGTCCCCTGAATTGGCCTTATGCCACTCACCCCTGGAAGAACCCCAGGCTGCAAGGTGGTTCATCTGTCAAAGCGTGAGTCACCTCATAGGAGCTGCGTGCAGCTCCTTGCCGTGTGGGCAGTTCACTGCACACTCAGGTGATGCTGTGCAGCCTCTCCCTGCCCTGTCCTGGAGGACCTGCTCCAGGGGATGGCAGGAACTGGTATCTGACCCTGTCTGGGACATGCAGTGCTGTGGAGATGGACTCTACCACATTTAAGATGGAGGGCTGATTAGGGAATGGGTGGCTTTGCAGAAATAAGATCCTTTGGATCAGGAATGACGTGAGCTCAGCAGGTCTCCATGAGCTCAAGGACTGGAAAGTGGTAAGGACAGGAGCCCTAACTCCTCACGCAGTGATCCAGGCTAACGTAGAGAGAAGCAGTAGCTGGCACCTGGGACATGTACTTACGCTCAGGGCTGCCTAACTGCTTGGGTGAAAAAAGCTTAGTTTATGACGAAACACTGCAGCCCACTATGCACCAGGGGCCCCTTCATCCCCCTGTAAGGACCGTGGGTGATGGGGTGAGTGTGGGGTGCATCCAGGTTGGGTGGAGGCTCTGAATACCTGTGCCTTGAAGAGGGACAGAGGACACAGACCCCTCTCACCACTCCAAGGAATCCCTGGCTAGTCTGAGCTTTCCTTGTCTCTTCCCACAGTGCTTGGGCACACAGTGCTTCTGTGCCACAGTGCCAACAACTGTGCCAGCAGCCGTGGAACATTTATAGGACACTGGGGGATACTAGGGTTTGCAGGAAGGAGGGAATGGGTGTTGAAGGACAAGTTTAGCTTACAGAGCTGCTCTGCTTTGTTCGTGGCTGCAGGGCAGTGCCCACTGGCCCGGACAACCACCCTCCTCCCTTGGGGCCAGCTTGATGCCTGGAGAATGGGCTCTTGCACAAAGGTGTTGCCCCACCAGTGGCCTGGGTCCTGCTGAAAGGGTGAGGGGAAGGAGTGCTATGAGCCTTTCCAGACTTTTCCCTTGGGAAAGGGGCCATTTAGCATCTCAGTCTTTGTAGGACCAAAGCTGGGCCAAGCTCCTCAACGTGCAGCTCCTCTTCCCTCCCAACCTCTGATCTACATCCCAGTATCCTCCCAGTGAAGCCCCCAATGCCTCAGCGGGCCTGGCGTGTATGCCTGGGGATCCTGGAAACATGAATGGACCCAAACACCAGTCTCTAACCTCCTTCAGCTGCAACCAGCCTGAGAACAGCCTGTCCTCACCTCTGCCAGGCCAGCAGTGGGGAGCAAAGGGGAGGCAGAGGGGCATCCATCCCCCCCGTAGTGCCAGGGCTCGGTGCCTGCAGGAAAGGGCTGATGATGAAAACCTGTCTTCCAGGCCTCCTTGTCTGAAGAGTCTGAAAGGCGCCAGGACACTTGGAGTGGGGAAAGGAAGGAATGTTTCTTATTTGCAACACTGGGGCAGGGAGGAAGGGCAGCAAGTGGCTGAATCCAACTAACCAACCAACCAACCATGTGGTCGTACCACCCTCCTTGTGCAACTGCTGCCTTGGAGGTGGCGGCGAGATGGGCTGAGGCATCTAAGCGGAGAGTGAGGGATGCAGAGGATGTGCTGGGAGCTGGTGGCAGCACACAGTTCCCAGGCAGTGGTGCCAGTGCCAGGCAGGCACCCTTCCCACGGGGCGATGCGGCAGAGGGAAAGGGGGGGCTTGAGTCCAGGTTTCCTTCCCCCTTCTCAAGACGGAGTTAAGAAAGCGCCAGGTATGGAGCGGTTAAGAGTGCCATGCTGGTTAGACAAGCCACAGAGATGGATTTGGCTGCCGAGCCAGGGGCAATGGAGACCTGCCCTGGGTATCTGACAGATCAGAGAGGGGTATTGAGACAGGCTGCCCGTCGGGGTGGCATGGCTGGCGCCAGCCTCATGCGGCCACTTTCTCTGAGCCGGCTCTTCCCTCTGTCTGGTTGTTGGCTCTATCTGCAGCTGCACCGAAAGCAGGGGAGAAGAAGGAGAGCAGAGAGAGAAAGCCCAATTAGTAGATGAGCAGATAGAGGCATGCAGGAAAGCCAGCCCCCAAAACACCAGAAATTGTTAATGAGTGCCCAGTGAACCGTGACAGGGTACCACGGGTGCTGGCAGAGCCACAACCGTGCCAGGAACCCCCTTGCTCTGTTCAGCTGGGGCAACCTGGGGACAGCAGCTGGGAGAAGCCTTCACAGGGTTGTGTTTAGCCTTGCCAGGCCATGGAGCTGGATTTTATCCACCTTGGCTGAAAAGGTTTCTATTTTCTGCATGCTTTCTAAAACTGTTTTTGCTCATGCCCTGCCTCTCCCAGACATCCTAGGGAGGTAGGAGGCATTGCAGTTTGGAGGCCTGAATTGCCCATTTAGGGGCTTCTTGGCTTTCTGAAAAAAAGTCTTAGAAATTTAGCGTAGTGAGTCATATCACACAAGAAGGGACCAGTTCCAGCCTGGCTGGAATAATGCAGGTAATCTGTTCAATATTCTCAAAAAAATAATACTTTTTGGGGTTAAAAATATTTACCTAGAATTTTGTTCTTTTTTTTAAGTAACACCAATTTTTATCTCATCTGTGCTCAAGCTGGATAAAATCGATGGGGGGCTATGGGAGTGAGAGTGGTAGATGTGGGGAGCTCCTTGGTAGGCCAGAGGCATCATTAGCTCCACACTTTCTAATAAGCCCTTTCAGATATGAATCTATTTAGTAGTTCTGAGAGCCTTCCATTTGTCATTTTGGGTGACAAACATGAATTAAAACTCCAGAAATACTCTGCTAAGAACCACAATATTACTAAAAGAAAAAGGGTCTGCCCAGATAAAGAGAGCCTGAATCCCAATATGCCTTGAAAGCATCTCATCCTGTCTCTCCTGGAAGGTCTTGGGAAATTCTCTGAGTGTGTTTGCTGCTATTCTCTGGGTCAGCCTTGCAGCAGACTGAGCAGTGGTGGGAACTTCCCCAAGGGCTGAGGATGTTTGGGGGAAAGGTGTTACCAGGTACATCTCCTATGCCTGAGCTGAGAAAGGAGCTGGATTAGATGAAAGAAGAAATGATGCAAACCACCACTCATCCTTTCAAGTGGCAACTCCTTTCTTGTCATCTTTTCTCTCATTTTAAGGTTTGTAAATACTTGGGCAACTTTTCTCTCCCCTTTCACTTAGCTGAGCAGCACCCAGTTTAGGCTCATACCTGGGACTTCTTTAATGTCCTTCCATTGGGAAGGAAATTTGGACCAGGAACCAGATTAGCCCAAACTCTCCCAGATTTATCCAACTCTCAAAAGCTGGGGCTGCTCTTTCTTTGACAGAAAGACAGCAAAGCGGCTCACAAATCAAGCTATATGAGTAATTTAAATGAAAGATCCAACCTCCTGCTTGTGGCATTTGGAACGAGCCTCATTACGTTATCCAATAATGAGCTGGAAGAGCTTTGCAGAGTTACGCAGCCGCTCTGGCTGGCTTTATGTCTCTGAGTAAGTTCTGTCAGTGTAACTCCTTTTAGCATGGAATGTTTTCAACAGAAAACATTGGCAGGGTGGGGTAGGGTTGTCCTTACTTTTGCAGATAGGGATCTTGTTACTCCATGTCCCATCCTTCAGACACTCGATCTGGAAGGAGTCACTTTCCAGGTTATCCTGTGCAGAATATGCCAGCAAAAAAAGACCATCAATGTACAAGACAAGGAAACTAATCTCTCCATAAAAAGTCAATTTCTTGGTGATTTAGTCAAGATATACCCAGACCCCACTGGAAGATAACTTTTCTAGCTAAAAATTGCAGTAAAATCCAAATGAAATACTTGAAGAGTTTTCTTGTTGCCAGCAACTCAGTGGTATGCTGAATGCAGATTCCTGGATTCACGTATTCCTGTTGCAGGTGCTGGGATGGGTAAAGAGGCAGCTCTAGATGAAGGATGAGGCTGGGAGGAGATCAGAGAAATACCCAGCTCTATGTTGGAAGTCAAAGTGGTCTACTGATTTGGAGGGAAGACGGCCACCATGTGAATCACCCTTGCTCCCCCTGGTTCTGAGCTGTTTTCTGGAAAAAGCCTGACACATTGAAACTATCCCAAAGTCCTGGAGGACCTCCCAGTCTGTGGAGACTGGCCTCTGCAGCACTATCCAGGAAGCTGAGCCAGCACCCGCCAAGCTCAGGAGCAGGCAGAGCCCCGGCAGCTCCCCTGGGGATTTTGCTAACTTTCTTTCTGGTAGAGGTGCCAAGCCCGGCATCCTGTGAGCTGGCTGGTTCCAGAGGGATGCTGAGAGGCAAAGTGCCATCTCCTCTCTTCCTCTGTGACTTTGGTAAGCAAAGTTGGTGGCTCTCAGAGGAGGCTTTGTCCTTGCCTCTGGGGAGGGGGTAAAAATGGTATATTTGTTGCGTTCACTCTCACAAACAGAGAAGCAACCAGATGAGCTGCTCCACACTGTCACTCCATACCTTCAGTACTTTGTATCCAGTGTTGCAGCTGACGACAACCTGGTCTTTGAAGGTGTACTTAGCTTGAGAAGGCTCGATTTTCCCATTGATTGGTGGTTGCACCAGTGGGCATGGGTTTCCTTTGAATAAAAAAAATCAAAACTCAGCTGAATAAATGGAGAAAATGGAGGGTCTCACCTCTGCCAGCCAGTTCCTGTAGCAGTGTCTGAGCATCCCTGCCATGCTCTTGTCACTAAACTGCACTAACATGGCTCAGCCAGGCTCTTCTCCTAAAAGAGGTAGAGGCTCCAGGTCTTTTCCCCAGTCCTGGGCTATCCCTGGCTTTCAGCATTACAAGGCTGGGAGCTAATAACAGTAGCTTGTGCAATTATTCTGCCCCACACTGGTCTGCTTTGCAATGTGGCCTTGTTTCAGGGCTCATGTGGCATAGGAAAAACCCCCAACCTTTGATGGGAGTGTTCCATGTTATTTTATTTCTCTATTATTGTGATTTCTGGAACAGATCCTTTCTGTAGACTCTTACTGTGATTTCTGGAACAGCTCCTTTCTGTAGACAGGGTCATGGACTACCTAAATCATGATCTCCACCTGCAGGATTTATAAAGCTCTTCCCATTGCCCAAGCTCAGCAAATGGATGAAAGCATCAGGAATTACCAATGGCTGTGTACGACAGTTTCCAGCCCCTGTTCTCTCCTGAGTTGTCACTGTGGAAGAGGATCTGCACACTGTTGGTTTGGGTATCAATGCGTCCCGGGGACTTCTCTCCACAAAAGGGGCCAAACTCCCTCTGACCAGCTTTTATCTGCCGAGGCAAAGAAGATTGAGCAGCTTGAGGGGGATCTTTGATCCCTGAGGATTGCTTCACCTTTAGGCTAATGGATGTGGGTGCAGTGGGGTCGGTAGGGCTTAAGCACCATGCGTTGGAGCAATGTGAACTGAAAGAGGTCACTACTGGCTGATAGGGTGAAAATCAGGTGTGATAAGAGACATGGGGACAATTAAGCACAGGGCTCCTGCTGTCTTCATCACCCCTGTTCAGACTGGGGCAATTTCAGTCTCATCACCAGGGCACTGGAGAAAAAATGGGAGACAAGGACAGGAGGAGTGCACAGAGGCCAGCTCACCTTGATGTAGTCATAAGGACAGGTCACCTCAGGGTGGTCTTCCACATCAAAGCTGTCCTCGAAGCTTAGGGTGATGAAGAAACCTTCCTCCAGCTCGATGCGGTACAGGCAGTCTGAGCTCTTGGGGTAGGGGCTGGGGAAGTCGGCGCTGGTGACCACCCCGTTCCTCTGGGTGTACAGATTGTCACTGCACTCCACTGAAACATAGCCATGGCTCTCTCAGGGCCCTGCCAGCCACATCCCAGCCCTGACCACACTCAGGAGCCCTCCCAGTGGAGTGCGGTCTGCTGGGTGGTCCATGCAGGAAGAACCTCACACAGCCAACCTCCAAATATGCCTGTGGCATAGAAGGTCCTGGGATGAGAGCTAATCCCAGCTAATCTACATGATGTAGATTCAGAGCATAGTCTAAACCTTTTCATTTCTCAGACTTGAGGAGATCTATAGGGCTTAGCCAAGGAGCGTAGTCCACAGGAGAAACCACATCTCATTCCTACACAAGAGGACTGTGAGCCTGGGGTGCTCTCTAGTCCCAGGCTACTGGTTTGTAAGGGAGGAGGCACCTTGTTCCTCCTGGCAGCAAGAAAGGGCAGTTTTGCCTGTGTTTGGTAGGTCTGTTGCCTGATCAGTGACCCCTCTGTGTGACTGTCCCCATGTCTGAGCCGTGCCTGGGTGGTACCTTTGCATGTCCTGTTGTCAGTGTGGAGGATGTAGCCGAACCTGCAGGAGCAGTAGTATCCGCCAATGTAGTTGTGGCAGTAGTGGTCACAGGCCAGCTCCTCATCACTTTTCTCCAGGCACTCATCCACATCTAGAATGGAAATAAGAAGGAAGGGAGGTCACTCTGCAGCTCCCCCCCCCCCCCCCCCCCCGCGTTATTTCTCGTGGGAACATTTGCCACAGCACTGAGAAATTAGTTGTTCCACATGGTGGGACACACGAGCATCCAGAAAGTCCCATATGGCCCAATGGCTACACACAAGGACTTCTCTTGCTAGGATCCCCAAGACTGGCCTGGGATGTGATCCTAGCAGATTTGTTATACTACACTATCAACCTGGTCCTGCAAGCTTAACCACTTCTTACCTATGGCGGTGTAATGAGCGTCGAAACCAGTGAAGCGTTCCTCGTTGGAGAAGTCAGACCTGAATGTAAGCCCCATGTAGGGCCCCGGGGACAGGATCACTTGCTGGCCGGGAGCCTGCTCGGTGTCTGTTGTCTCCCTGCCACAGAAGGTTGCCAGCTCCTGGTCCTCGGCTTCAATCTGTTAGCAGAAAGAACAGGTGAGCATTTGGCAGGGCTGGGGACTTGCCCCCTGGGCTCTGCTGAGCACTTGGATAGTGCAGAAGTTTGACAAGTTCCTGGGGTGCTCCCCAGTGCTGGTCACCTCTGAATTTCCTCTGCCTGAGGCTGTGGGTGTCTGCAAGCCCGGGGAGCCCATGGTTCTTCCCTGGGGGAGGTCCGGCTGGGTTTGGATTCGCACTCTGCACCTGAGAGCTCAGGTCTCTGCCTATGCTTGCCCAGTCTGCCCCTGCCCAGTCTCAGCAGTGTCTCCACGGGAAAGGCTGCCCATCTGGCAATTTTTGATGGCCACAGTGCAAGGATGCAGCTCTGCACCCCTGGGTGCCCTGTCCTGCACATCCCTGTGCTTCCTTGGCCCTAAAAATCCATTTCCAGCCATTTCTGCTGTGTTCACCTCATCTTCTGCAGCCAAGCATGACCCTGGAGATGCTCTGAGCATGGCAGGTCTGTCTCCCACTCTCCAGCTGTCTGAGATACCACAGCAAAGCTGGTTCCTGCAAACAAGGGGACTCAGGTCTGCCCATTCCTGACTGTGTTCACCCTCTGAAGCAGACGTTGAGAGTATTATCCGCGATGCAGGGAGCAGCTGGGGATGTAAGGGGAGGTTGCAGGAAGGAGTCTGAGAGATGGGGTGAGGACAGTGGGCAGGTAGCAGGAAGAAGAGGTGTGAAAGTCAGCTCTGTGCTGTGCTGTTCCCTCTCAGAGCTGTTGGTAACTGAGATGCCCCCCCTCACCTTCTCCCTCAGCCCAAATGCTGATCCTGGTGGCAGCATCAGTGTGAGGGCTGTGCTGCTGGGACCCCAGAGGAGACCCTGCCTATCAGTTTTGCATCAGCTCAAAGCAGCAGCTGTAATTTGCATAGTCCCCTGGGCTGGCTTGGACAAGCTTGGTCCTGGACCTGCGACTCAGGGTTCCTGCTCGGTTCCAGACCCACAGTACCAGACACTGTTAGGACCTACCCAGAGGGTTACAGGAGGGTGTCCAACAGGCCAGCGTGCCCTATTGTCATGTCAGCATGTTCACTAGCCTCTGAGAGCATCCCTTTGAAGCACAGCCATGCCCATGCCTTCCAGCACTGTAATACCTGCAGAGAATTCTTTGGTTTTCCCTGGAAAGTCCGGCCTTCTTACTTCTTGGCTGTTTTCCCTAGGACCATTTCAGCACTGACCTCATCTCCTTCTCCTGCAAATCCAACCCCCAGCCTCTTTTTTGACCATAACCTCTCCCGGCTCATTCCCAGCACCCTGCTTGCTTTCCCCCGGGAGACTTGAATATGAATAACCTCTTGGCTGAGGAATGCAATGAACACCACCAGGCCAGCTCCGACCCTCAGCTCATGCCAAGCCAATGCTATTGAGGCCGTGATGAAGTGTGCAGCCTCCCAGCCCATGCCCAGGGAAAACAGCTGCCTGCTTGGAGACCCAAAGGGTCCCGGAGGTGTTGCAATGCCATCCCCAGCTTGCATGGTCTCAGTGAGGTGACACCTCCTATGGCTGCATCTCTGTCTTCTGGAGACCCTCAGGATGCATCGGCTGGGGAGGGTCTGGGGCTGAAAGGGAAAATTCTCAGGGCTGAACAGGGCGGAAACTTGCTCACACCAGGGAAAGCCAACATGGAAATGGCAACTCAGCATGCCTTGACATTGCCTCCAGATATTTTCCATCCTCTCATACAAGCTGGAGCTGGCCAGAAAAGAGAGAGACTTTCCGATGATAAATTTTGAGAATTTGGAAAAAAAACACGTGCCCCACATTGGGACAAAAACCCAATTGAATTTTTTTCTTTTTGTGAAACAACATCCTGAAAAAAAAGAGGAAAACAAGTAATTTGGGATCCATCTGGTTTCAATCCATTTGAAATACACTGTGGTACATTAGAAGCTCTTTTTAAATCTGAAAGATTGTTTTGAAATAAAATAGCCTTTCAGAATGAAAAACGGGAGCACCATCACCAAAAGCAAAGGAAATCAGCATTTTGGTCCTGACACGCAGTCTTGGCTGCACAAGCACATGGCACGCAGTCTTTCCTGCAGAAACTGCTTTTTCTTAAGGAAAGGTGTGTGAAGGAGCAATTTCCACCCAACTTCTCCATGTGGAGCTGGTGGCTGTCACCTCTGCAAGAACACAGAAGACACCACGTGAGCTCCCATCCCACTCTTCCAGCCCCAACCAGTGCAGGACCCGCAACATACCACCACCAAAGCACGGGAAAACCTCCCAGTATCCCAGTGTCCCCTGCCATGGGGCCAGTCCTGACACTGGCCCAGCACCCCTGGATGCAGCCTCGGAGTAGCAGGATGAGGCCCGGGAGAGCTGTGCTCTCCTCACTGAAGGTATCCATGGCCTCTTATCTGTGATGGGTCCCATGCCCCGAGCCACAGGGAGCAGAGACAGCCCTCCAGCAGTAAACTAAACAAAGAGGTCATCATCCCTGGTTAATATTTGCTGCTTCTGCTGAGGACTGTATACTTTTTTTGTAGATCATTTACATCCAGCGAGCAGGCTGGTAATTAAATCCTGGTTGTTTGTTTGGAGTTTCTCCCTCCCGGGTCACGATGTCGACGTTTTCACTAGAGAAGATGTGTCCCTGGGGGAAATATCAATTGCCGCAGAGAAATTCCCTATAAAAATACGCTGAAAGAATCCTCCTTTGAAAAATAAAATATAGCTACACTCTCGTGCCTTAAATTTACCCTTGCCACTGCCTCCTGCTGTCTTTACTGTTACTGCTTGCCTTCTCATTCTCTTGTTAGGATTTTTGCCCCTCTGGATGGAGGCAGATGGGGGTCCCTCCCCGGCTATGGCTCTATCCCCCTATATTTTGGCTTGGGCTGTGGCTAAGAGGAGTGGTGACCCAAGCCATGTGACTCCCCTCTGCCCATTATTGATTTCCCCCTTTGTGGCAGGAGGCAGGATCTGGGAGGCCCTGGCTCGGCAGCAAGGCAAAGCTGCCCCAGGGCATGAGTTGTTGTGGATGCCAGAGCAGCGATGCTCTGGAGATGCCTCCTGCAGTGGGTGGGTTAATGAAACACCATGAACAGCTAAGGGGAATTTGGCCCAGTGGTTCAGTGTCTGCTGTTGGAGAGGAGCAGGAGGCGGCAATACGGAAACGCAGCCGCCACCCCCCTCTCCAGCCGTCCAGGAATGCACTAATTGGACTGATGAAGGCCAAGCATACCACTTGTAATATATATAAATGGCTCATTAGGCAGGGAAATCGTGGTGCTGGGCTGAAGACACTGGGAACATGACATGGGGAGGAGATGCTCAGAGACAAGGAAGGGTATGAAACAGCCCCTGCCGAGCTGCATTGCAGCTAGAGTGCACACAAAAAGGCAACACCCAGATGAACAGGAATTTTTTTCAGAAGGGCTGCTGCTGCCTGTTGGTGGGACAGTCCCAACAGGAGCTTCCATCTAGGTCTCCAGGAGATCCTCTCCCCAACATCACGTATCTTCTCCCTGATACATGTTGAGTCCTTTTGTGTGCAAATGCGCATCTGAATTTCCGTGGGAACACACACGGCAGCTACGCTGTGGGGGAAAGGTGAGAATAGATGGTTTCCCCTGCTGTGGACTTGTCTCAGTGTCTACATACTATCCTCTCCTAATAAAGTATTCCACACGCTCTATTTCTGGGTGGGGTCTGTTCCCTGGGTAGCGGCTGGGTATACAAAGAGAGCCCAGGTGGGATGCTGGGGTGCTGTTGGGCTGCTGGCTCCCTCCCATGTGTGATCCCTGGAGTATGGGTTACTCTGGCAGACAGCACTGAAAGCAGATGCTCTTTTCCTGATCCTCTAGTTCATGATAAGCCCTGATTTGTGCTTCCTGCACACACCTTTGAGCAGAGGAAGGTGTAAATGGATCCTGTGCACCCATCTCAAAGCTTCAGGCTGGGCATGCACTGTTCCGAACACAGCATTGAGCTCCTTCCCTGGCCCCTACCAGTGCCACATTGAACACCAAGGGTGTCCCCAGGGACAGTGGCAGTGACTGCTTGCCAGGGCCCAGCATGCAGTCCTGCCCCACCTAAATTGCCTGTGGCAGGGGATGGCACACTGTGAGCCCAGAATACCACATGCAAACCCGATCTGCTACTCACCCTAAGTGACACACCCAACGTGGAGGGGATGTGGCTCCACCACATAGCAAATCTTTCATAATCCCCACTCCCTCCATCCCAGGTACCACTTCTTGGGGCAGCAGCACTGGCTGGTGCTCCACCTGCAGCTCTGCCTCCTCAGCTTGGCCTGTATTCCTGTTTTCTCCTCTCCAACCTCTCACCAGGGCCAGCAAAAAAACTGGCTCCTGTGCTCATTTGAGCCCATGGCCACCCTTGAGCAAAGTTATTTGTAGTCACTTGTTTCACCTGAGATGCCTGCCCAGCTCCTGGGCACCCATATAGGGTTAGGAGTCCTGCCTGGGTGAGCACCTGATGGCACAGATGCTCCCTGGGCACATGAGTGTGAGTAGCAGCTGCAGAAAACTGTCCCAGCTGCCACATGTGGGCAGGAGTCTGAATGCATCGTGAAGAGATGCATTCAAGAGAGACTTGGGTTGTGTCAGGGAAAATTGAGCCTACGGGACCCACAACATGTCATGGCTCCCTCTGTCCTCCTACTCCCATGTACAGTTGGAGTGACCCACCATGGATGGTCTCCGGGCTTGAAGGAGCAAAGGGAAAGCCCTTTGGCGTGTGCTAAAACCTGCCAGGTCTCAAGCATGTGCCATCCTGAATTCGGAGCGAGTGGTAGGAATTGGGGTGTAGAGGTGTAACCCCATGAGTACCATGAGCCAGCAAGGACTTGCTATGGGCTGATTGGAGAGAAACCCTCTAAACAAAGGCCCCATCCTCACTTCAGGCAAAGCGCTGGTCCCAAGATACCTTCCCAGAGTCTTATTTCATTCCAGGGTTTGACTAAGTGATGTGCAGAATCTCATGGATGAGATGGGTGGAGCCTGCCAAGGAGCACGGTAGAGGGCAGGAGCTGAAGACCCAATGCAGATGGCAGTGCTCTTTCCGCTTCTCCCTGAACCTGAAAGGCAGCTGTCGGTGGCCACCCAAAACCTAGCGAGAGGCTGCCTTTGATGCACCAGGGCCCAGAACTTGGCTTCTCCAGGCTGCTGTTTCCTACCTGCATTGGACTGACCTTCTTCAGGTGGGTATTTTTGGGTTGGCTTTACTCCCAATCCTTCTGGTTCACTTCCTTACTAACGAACCACTCCCTCTCTCTTTCATCCTCCTTCGCACAGACAATCCTCCTGGCTTGTGAGCACTTTTTTAGAAGCCATGTTCTTATTATATATATACATATACAAACATGCACACCTACATAGAATCATAGAATCTCCTGGTTGGAAAAGACCTTTGAGATTGAGTCCAACTGGACCTGTTCGCTACTAAACCAGATCCCTAAGAAACTTGCCTACCTGTCTTTTAAACACTTCCAGGGACGGTGACCCAACCAACTCTCTGGGCAGCTGTGCCATTGCCTGACCACCCTTTCAGTGAAGAAATTTTTCCTAATATCCAATTTGAACCTCCCTGGCACAATTTGTGGCCATTTCCTCTCATCCTATCACCTTTTCACCTGGAGGAAGATGCCAACATCCACCTCACTACAACCTCCTTTCACGCAGTTGTAGACAGCGATGAGGTCTCCCTTCAGCCTCCTCATTCTAGGCTAAACAACCCCAGTTCCCTCAGCCGCTCCTTATAGGAGTATATATATGTGTATATATACATAAATAAACAGCTATTGTTTCAAGCAGCCATTGTTTCAGAGTTCTGGAAACTGTTCCCTGCTGAAGACCACCCCGAAGGCAGAGATCTGTGCAGATTTACAGCTTGGCTTGCCCTGAGCTTGCCATGCTAGGTGACTTTCTATGCTGCTTGAGAACTCAGGCATACAGGCAACTGAGGAGGTAAGGAAAGCAAAGGCCAGGGTATGGTGGCTTTCTGCCCCTCTTGAGCTGGGTCCCCACCTTGTGTCAGGGCTGACTTCTTTCTTACGGCAGCCAGAGTGATGAAGACCCTGATAGAGAGCCTGGTCAGACACATGGTCAGAAAAAACAAGAACGTGTTTCTTCACACACACACAGATGTTCAACCTGTGCAATTCTCTGCCACAGGATGCTGCAGAGATTAAAGGCACCCATGACTTCAGAAAGCAATGATATAGGATCATGGAGGGAGAAACCACTGAATGCATCAAACACAGAGATGCCACTTGTGGCTTCCCGAGCACCTTCACAGGGATTGGCAAAGTATTACACAGAAGCACCTATATGTGTTGGGTCTATAATTATTTTCTATAGCCATGAACTCGTGGCCTCTCTCAAAGAGTGGTCTGATGTTGTTTTTACGTCTTGAGCTCATGCTCACAGATGCAGGATACACAGACCCAAAAAGGAAAAGAGCCATGGAGTCATTTGCTGTTCTCCTTAATGTACTCTAAGCTGGTGGTTTAGCATCATAAAGATTGCACCCTTATTCAGCGGAGCAGCATATGGATTGTCCATAATCCCTCCATTTTCAGCGCTTTTCAAATGTAATTCTGTGGTGGAGGCTCTGCAAGCTGAGTTACAGCCCCAAGCAAATTTATACAGTTGAGATCTAAATCCCTGTCAAAAATACTGTCTTCTTATGGAAATCCAGTGGCCAAGTTGACAACATGGCCAAAAAACAGGGAGCCTTATGAAAAAGGAAAAATGAGCAGGGGGTGAAGAGTGGAAGGAGGGATAAAGCTTGAAATGGGGAAAGTTTCCAAGAAATCTGCTCCTTGAGCTTATTGGGATTTTAAAGCAATATATCTCTATATATGTCCCTGGCCCTTGGGCTTGGAGAAGATCCAGGAGAAGCAGAAAGAACTAATGAAAGCTCAATGAGAGCTGTTAGTAGCAGAATGAATGCCAGGACAAAGGAGAAATTTAAGCAGTGAACAACAGATCCTAAAGGAAAGAAACACAAACGTTTGCTCTGTTTTCTCAAGGCAAGAGTAAAACAGTAATTTCAATTAGCTTGCAATTAACAGCAAGTCTGAGCTCTGTGGTTCCAGACCTGGGTGGAACCTCTACCTGCCTCTGTGCAGAGGGACAGGGTGAGGCTTGTGCTGGCCAACGGGGTAAGCCAGGCAAACCTACTTGTTACTGCTGGTCTGCTAGAAAGCTCCAACTCTGACAAGTTCAAAGATATGGAGAACCCAGCTTGACCTGGATGCAAAGGAGAGCCCTGCTTGGAAAGCCCTGTGGTACAAGAGGCAAGGATGCTCTGTGGCACTGCAGCATGTGGTCCACTGCACTTTCTGATGGGCTACTGCCCAGCAACGAAGCAGACTAAAATCTTTTGTGTTTTTGGCCACGACAGATCCCTGGGAGCATCCATAGCTTGTTTGTGCTGCAAGTATCTGCCAGCAGGAGCCCCAAAATTTGTATCTGAGCTGTAAAACACATTTGTGTTGAACCCAAGGGAGCCTTTGGGTCTGTGCCCTGTGGCAGGCTATGCTTGCCCACCCCAGCTTGCAGCCTTAACCTCAAATCTAACCTTTTCTTTTTGCTTCCCTGGGAGCTGGACAGGGTGTCTCAAGAGCCTGCAAGCCACGGCCAGAGATCGAGGCTGGCAGCAAGGTGAACCCATGGCCGTGGTCTGGCAAAGGGTGCCCAAGTCTTGCACATGGCTGGCATCAGAGTGGCACAGTCTGGGGGTTTCAGCCACAGAGGTTTTATCGTCTGTGTGTAAATCACATTGAGTCCAAGAAGAATTAGGTGTCCAAGTATTTTCAGAAATCTGATCCCCTGTGGGTAAACTCTGAATCTGGTGTCCCAACACTTTCAGTTTACCTGTGCTCACCCTATTGACCACTGGATTGACAACTCCTCTGACAAATACATTGGAAATGCCAGCCTGTCCCCAACTTTTCCAGCACTATCCTGTCTCAGCTGGCTAAACAGGTCTACCCCACATCTGTCCCCATGATCCCACAACCCACCTTCACATAGTCATATTCACAGAGGTAGGATGACTCCAAGTCAAAATGCATGAAGTACAGCTTGATTTTAAATCCATCAGGCACAGAGATGTTCCACGTCACTTCTGAGTCACTGGGATAGGAATCAGGGAAGTTGGGAGACTGAATCTCCCCAAACATATCTGTCAACTCAATGGCATCTGCCATGCAGAGCAGCAAGGCACAAAAGGACCAGGTCAGGGGGTACCTGGAAAACACAGGTGAAGAGAAGAAATGAAACTCTGAAAATGCTCACACCTGTTGAGGGCTCTCTTTTCTCAAGTAGGTAGTGTAAGGTCACAAACTTAAAACACCTGGGAGAGGAGGTGCAGCACCATGCCACCATGAGGAAACCCACCACCACGACACAGAGAGGTGGAAGTGAGGGTGAGAGCTGCCTGTGGCTCCCAGGAGGGGAAATCCCCTTTGAAAGGTGGGTGACACAGGTGCCATGTGTGATGCAAAGGCACCTCCACAGCTCTCAACCAGCTCCAGGCACTGTAAGGAGCTTGGTGTTTCTCATGCTTCTGGGAGCAGTAGCCACTGGCAACAAGTCCTTTAACTAATGAGGCTTTGATTGGCAAATCTTCATTTAATGGAAGAACAAGCATAAGGATGCTTAATAAAGTAATGATGCTTTCTAAATTGATTCAATGAAAACATCATGGCAATAACTGCAAAGTATCATTATTGTTATTACTACTTAGCCTCATCCTGCCAAATTGGGATCGTTGACTATCAATAAACTGCATACTCTTTGCAGCTGGGAAAGAATAGGCCAGGGCCCCTGCATGTTACTCTACACTCTTCTCCCTTTTCTCTCCTCTCCCCTTCCCTTCTCCTTTCTGGTTTGTCTCTTATGGTACCACTCACCTCGGAGAAGCACAGAGAGGCTGAGATCCTTAGAGATCTTTCATCATTAAACTCAGCTTTTTAAACAATCTCAGCCTAAAGAGTTTGTTACCAACTTGTTTGTCTCAGAGCAAGGTGGAGAGGACAGGTAGATCCATGGTAGTCCAGCTGACCTCACACCAGCCTTGAGCTACATTTTAGCATGAAAGTAAGCATAAACTGAGTGTTTCTCCATGTACGGGGAGACCACCACATGTGCTGGAGGTGCAAACACAAAAACCTGTGCCCTTGCATGGGACCTAGAAAGACAAGCAGACCTCAGGCTCTTTATACCCAGTGGAGTGCACAAAGGAAAATTAGGGCACAGGAAATTAGGGCTATTGAAGATTTCCGCTTTCTAAAACAGGTACTAAGGCGTGGCAAAGGCCCATTGGTGTGTATTACAGGCATTAGAACTTTTCACATGTACACATACAGCCAGTTTCAAAATCAGGGCTTGATTAAGGTATGCTGGTGAGGAAATTGAAGCTATATAAGTGGTTTATTTTTAACCTGTCTGTGTTTTTTTAAAACCAGGACAGTGGATTTCTGGGGCTCATTTGTGTAGTGCCACCAATTCACCAACCTCTTCATTACAAAGTGAAGTTAATGGGAGCTGAGAAATTTGGATCGATTTTTTTTCTTTCAAGCACAGTGAGGTTGAACATGCCTTTTTCTGACAGCTTGTCTCAAACCACAAAAATGTGTGAAGGGAAAAATCTGTTTCTCTTCTGATCCGAGTACAGTCATGGGGCTGGATGCTCAGCTGGTGTAAATGGGCATCACCTCCTTGACTTGAATGGGCCGCTTGCTGGTGCAACTTTCTGCTTTCCCTTTAAACAGGGGAGGCAAAACAACATCAAACTTCTTTCCCATGCCAGGAAAGTCTTAACCTTACATAAAAGTGATAAATGACCGTGGCGTGCACAGAAACCTGAAGCTCGTGCAGCACATCCAGCCTGGCTCGCACTTTTTGCCCATGGGCCATGGCAGAGTGCTTTTCCCAGGCTGTGAGCTCGTCACCCGAGGCTCCCTTCTGCTCTCCTGGGATGCCCACACGCAAGCCGGGCTGCAGCACGAAGCCGAGGCGTGAGCAACGCCTCAGTTTGCTTGCGGACGGGAAAACCAAAGCCATGGTCAAAACCTGGACCCCCTGCCCAGACCACAGTGCGAGGAACCCGGGGTGAGCCCGTCACGGAGGTACTCACCTCATTTTGCTGCCGGGAGTGTTTGCTGGTGGGTTTGGTGCGGAGGATCGCTGTTTGGTTTGTGGGGAACGGCTTTGCCTCTTTCTGAACGCTCCGCTGTCCGCCTTATCTCTCTCCAGAGATTTGTGAGCGTGTGTGCGCCTATGTGTGTGCGCCGCTGGAGCTGCCTGGCATTTTCCATGCAGGTCACGCCTTCCCCTGCCTGCAACCCTTCCCCACATCCCCACAGGCAGACCTGCCTGCATGGGAAGCGTCCTCCCCGTCGCTCCCTCCTCCAGCCGTGGCATTCAGCGAAGTTTTTTGTCTTCCTTAATCTCCAGAGTTTTGTGTGTGTGTGTGTGCCCATGCACGCTGTGTCTTCTCTCGCCCCCCTCCCAGCCAGCTTTGCCAGATGGCTAAAATTTGCCTCTCAATAGGGTCGGAGGCTCCAGCAAAAAATAGAAGGCAAGAACGTGTGAAATAAACAAAACCTGTTCGGGGATAAATAGCTGTGGTGGTGCTGCTGCAGCTGGGAGCGGTGCTTGGGACTTGCTTTTGGCTTCTACGCTCAGTGCCGTGTAGCGTTTGGGACTAGAATCTGGTTTCCAAGAAACTTTGGAGTCGTGACAGTCCGAATAAAATCAAGACCCAGTTTGCAGCGTCTTGCAGAACTGAGGCATTGCTGGGTTCAGCGTTTTGTCCCAGCGCAAAAGAGTGGCTTTAGATGTGGACTCTGCTCGGGAGTGAGAACTTGAAAGAGTAAAGCTGCAGGTTTTCAGCCTGACCCCCTGCTGTCGAGGGAACAGGTAAAAACATGACCACTCCTCACTAAGCCACGGGAGACTAATTTCCTGTCTCTGTGACAGACACAAACCAACCCAAGCCCCTCTTCTCTGCACAGCTAAGTGGGAAGATCTATTTGGGCTGCAAGCAATGGAATAGCCCGTAGGAAGTCAAAGGATGCAAGTGATTCCCTCGTCCAGAAATGACACCCTTGGAGACAAGAAGAGCAAAACTTTAATAGCTGTTTACCAGCTTCAGCTTGAACTGGTTAATGTAAACCCTGCAGGCATCCTCTGGCAGGCACGGATACATATGCGGCGCGTTAAAAAGGCACACACAAACAAGAGCGGGGAAGAGGCAGGGAAACAGGGATGTATTGGCACCACTCCTGGAGCAGCAGCTCCCGGCCCTCCCCGGGCTCCCCGGCTCGCTGATGTCAGGCTGCGGCGCCGCCGTTAAAGGGGCAATGTTAACCCCAGCCTCTGCGGCAGCTTTGCCCCTCCAGCCATCCTGGAAAAGCTGGGAGATGAGGGGACAGAATGAAGAAGATAGAGTTTTCTTTTTTTCCATTTCTTGCCTTTGTGGGGGGTGACAATTCCTTGGCTTCCCATGCAGAAGCTGCTTTTCTTGCTCCTGTGGGTCTCTGGTTCCGTGCTGGGGAAGAAATGGTACCTATGAAACTCAGTCAAGTAAAATAGAAAAATATGAGTGGAAAAGCCCTAGAAAAACAGCAGAAAGGCTCTGGGCAAAGGGAAGATCTCAGTCTGCCATTACTTGAAGCTTTATTTGGGAAGTTTTAACAGCTCATCACTGTACAGGCACGAGCTCTAACTCATGCTAAGACAACCAGGCAAGCTGATCAAACTAATTAATATGTAAGCAATGTGTCACATGCAAGGCTTTATTTTTGCAGGCAAGTGTGGTCTTGCCTTAGCCCTGAATACATTGTGATCTATTTTTTCCCTGCCTCTTCTGCAGGGTGGGTCCTTCATTTTTCCATCATGACAGCCTTCTATAGCTTTTTGGAACAGCTCCTCTAATTCAGGGGCAACTTTAATTCTGAAGCAGCATTTTCTTTGCTTGCTGATGCCTCTTTCAGGCCATATCATTGAGGGTCAAAGTCTGTGTTTACACTGTGAGTCTGGACTGGCACATGTAAAGTGGCAACACAAGCTAAACAAGTTTTTGGACCATGTTGGTGGGTGTACAGCATCCATGGCAGACCCTGTAGAATCTGGAAGGCAGGAGAGGATGCCCAAGAGCCATGGCACTGCAGAACCCCTCAGCAGCCCTCTGAGCTGATTTTTGTGCCAGACTGCCATATTCTGGGTGGTTTCCTTGCACCAGTGCTTATCCAGCCTCCAAAAACGCTTGGTATGCAGAATCCTAGCTCCTTGCAGTCCCACGCTGATCAGCACAGGCGTTAGGGTTTTTTTTCTGGCCAAATCTGACCTGAAAGAGCATGGGCTCCTAAACAAAGATCAGAGGCAGTGGCTAAATGGCCACAACCTTATTTTTGCTGTCCCCAAGTTTCCAAATGTAACCTCATGCATCCCCAATTGCTTCTTCTCCAAACCCCAGCCCCAACACCTGCAGTGTCCTGGTCCTCTGCTAAGTGGCTCATATCTCCAAACCAGTCCTATTGGAGCCCTAATTAGCTGGCCTGGGTAATTGCTTTGCCTCCCTCAGTTACAGTAGATCAGCCCCAATAGATCCTGCACCCCACTGCTGCAATGGGTCTGGGACTGCTGAGTGGGGCTGTTACCACTGAATTGCAGTGCCATCCAGTACTCCAGGTCACAGCCAGCCTCTACAGCAATATAAATCCTGTGCTGCAGTCTGCTAGTGAGGAGATGGACAGAGGCCTGCAAAGGAAAGGTGATGGCAAATCTGGTCCACCTGCAATGCCTTCTCCAGTGTTATTCCCACCTGTCTGAGAGGAAAGTCTGCTGTGGCCAGGCCTGGCCACTCACATGGCTGTGTGAAGTGTCCACCAAGAGTAAAGGCAAAAAAAGTCTCTGAGAGGAGGATCTGATGGTAGGGTTTTGGGCAAGTGTTGCCTTGTCTCATGTATGCTGTTAGCTGCTTTACCTAAAAAATCCAGCTAACACATATCTATCCCAGTGATGCCAGGGGTGTTGAGTCTTGTCCCCACCTTACTGGGGCACTTGCAGAAGTGTTATCTGAGGCCTTATCATTGTAACAGGAGTGGACATGCTGAATCTTTAATAAGGAGTGTTTTCTTCTCCAGGTGCAGATGGGAGAGTGGAATTAGACTGCAACCAACCAGCAGACAGACTTGGACCTGCCTTCTTACCAATGTCGTCTATACTTGAAGCAGTCATCTCTGGAGTTACTCTGCGTGTCTGTGATGCTCGCCAGGGAGTGAGGTCAGCACTGTTATTCAAAGCACTTCTTCAACTCTGGAGTCAAATTCACCTCTTGGAAATAGCCCTACACTCAGTGGAGCTAGGCAGGGATAAAACAGCTGTAAGACGTAAATGTGTACCTGCAGGAATAAGGCTGTGGGATGAATCTACACCTGGTGTAAACAATCATACACTGAACATCAGTGTCCTGCAAGTGCTTGTGGCCCTGCTGCCCGCTGGGTCAGGCCAGCACAGCCCACACCACAGCCTGTCTCAGGCCCTGTATTGGGCACACTGCAACATGTGCACTACTCCTTGGCATGTCCCTCTGACAGAACCTGATTTGTCAGATCCTGTTCCTTGATGAATCTGTTACATCTCACCAGTTGTCATCCACATTGCATACCGGAGGTGACCTCATCTTCCAGGTGATGTGAGCTCTTCTCTTAGCATCTCCCCTCCGTCTTCCAGGAGATGCAAGCTCTGCTCCTGTCAGCTCTCCTCCGGCTCGGATGAGTTCCTGGAGCCCCCTCGTGGCTCTTACCACTGATGAGGTCCCAAGAAGCCATCATAAGGGTGCTGCTGGTGGGCCCCACAGCACCGTGCTGTGGTGTCTCTCTGCAGCCCAGATGCTAGGGAGACAGCAAGACCCACTTTGGAGGTGTCACTGGGGGAGAGGGCACGAAGGTGGCAACACAGACAGTCAGGAGACTGAAGAAGGCAGATAATCCTTTTGCAAATCCATCTCCCTGCTTTGTCATCTTGGGATGAGACAAGTCCTTTGGAAGATTTGATGTCCCCTGCCCTTAGTCTACTGCGCAGTGCGCTGTGGCAGTCCCAGGGGGAGGTGGCCCAGACCTGGAGGGATGGAGAGGGCAGGTGTACGGAAAAAGCGAAGCACATGAAAAAGAAGGCACACAGAGATGGAGAAGGGAGGGTACACAGAGGTGGGAAAAGGAGGGTGGAGAAGAAGCTAGGTGAAGCTAGGCAGCGTGCCCAGAGGCGGTGAGCAGGGAAGGCTTGCTGCCCGGGGGCTGAGGACGGCTGTGTGTCCCATGGGGCTCCCCGTGCCACTAGATGGCACTTGAATCTCTGCTTGGGAAGGCGACAGCGGCCCGAGCACGGCCCCGCACGGCGGTCCCCGAGGACGCCGCGGCACCTCGGGAGCGCTGGGATTCGGGGGCTTTCAAAACTGTTCCTTGGAAGCAGTTTCCACAGGTAATTCTCCCAGGTGGGCTGGACAAGGCTCTCCTAGAGATGTGATGGCTTTTTTGGGGGTCAAATATGATGTACCCAGCTTTCCCTCCCTGCCCCTGGACCATGCTGGCTCTCCACTGACATTTGCCCTGCGGTAAGGCTCGTGCCACAGCCCTCTGCAGAGGGAACTTGCTGGGGTATCACACAGCCTGGACGAGAACGTACCTAAAAAAACCCCCTTAGTGTGTTATCAGCACAGCCCAGTGGCTGTTCACAATAAATCGATGCTTTGTTTAGCTGCAAGAGAAAAATCAGATCCATAACAACTGTGGGTGTAAATATTGAGCCCTCTTTCCTCCCTTTCCAGTCTCATCCTCTGCTCCTACATGCACATCATGAGACACAGGTCAGGGGATGCACCCCAACTCTCATACCTGTTCACGACTGATATGAGATGGTCAGTATTGTTTCAGCAACCTGGCACTCCCTCCTCTGCTGAGCCTGGGAGGTGCTTGGGGGAGCCCAAAAGGGTGCACAAAAGAAAAAATGCATATAACACTGAAAAAACCCAGACAAATCTTGGCTTTGTATCATATGTTGGTCCGGTCAAATACATCTTCTCCTGCTGCTGGGTCCCAGGCACTGCATTACTGTCTCCTGATAAGCTCCTAGAGTTGTGACTTCGTGCTGGTATTTAATCATGTGTGCTGGCTCTTACTTGAAGGGGTACTTTAGCATTGCTCCTCTTTGCATTTCACTGGAAAGGAAGCCCCTACATGCTTTTTAAAGTGTGAGATTTGAGGTGCTGAAACATCATCCACCACGATGGGTTATAGGCTTGGCTGTGTCGATGCCACTGTTGAAGGGCAGGCATAAGACTTGTGAAGGTTTTAGGCACATAGGACCCACATAAGCAGGCAGCAGAGCATTCCTTGCACACTTTGGAGACTTCTGAGACTTTTTTGAGTAGTCTAGAGGAAAGCTGGGGCAGGGACACAGTTTGAAGCCTATAGTCCTGCCTCACAGCCTGATGCCTCACAACCTTGCCAGTCCTGAGGAGCTCTCGGGAAGGATTCTGTTTTCCAACTCCAAGTGCCCAGAAGCCTTTTTTGTCCAAGCCCTTTTCTTGGTGGGAAGTGAGTCACTGGAGAGCTCTGAGCCCTGTAAGTGTCCCACAATGGCCAATCCCTTTCTGTCCAAACCAGTATCCTTTTTAAAGGCAGCATGCAGTTGTAATGCTTTCAGAGAAGCCCAAATCGCTGTGATTTCCCCCTGACCGAGTGGCCGTGAAATTGCAGCGGGGGCAGAGCGTGGCGTGACTGAAGTCATTACGTGGGTGGCAGGGGATGGTAGCAAATCCATGGTGTTGGAGAGGACTGCACGCTGTGCCGTGTTCTGGAGCACAGATAACATGATCCAGCTGAGCTCAATCAACAGTTTGTTTGCAGGACCTTGATTCCCTCGGTAAAAAAAGAAAATCACCCAAACCCCAGAAAAATCTGAGAGCACTGTTTCCTTCTCTTTTTTTTTTGTTTCCAAAAGTTTGTCCTGGCTGGAGCTGGTGGGTATTGAACCATTCCCATGAGTCATTGCTGGCCCTGATGGCACCAGCCCCTGTTCACATGCCTTGCTCACAGGGTTCATTGTGATTCCTGTAACTTGTAACTCCCAGAACTTGGTTCTGCCGCCCCTGTTCTTGGTGTGTAACACTCTGCTCTAAATGCAGCTTCTTTGCACTCTTGGGAAGCCTGGAAAATAACAACTTGGGGAGTCCAAAGCTTCCTGCCACCACAGGAGGTGGATGCCCATTTTCCCTTGGGGCCAGTAGACCATTCAAAGCTGCACCAAGGGGAAGATCTCTCTACTGGGTTCCAGCCATTATTTAAAGATGTGGTGATGGTGAGGCTGTGGTGGACAAGGTCTTTGCTAGCTGCAGTGGTGAATATTCCTGTGCCTGCAGGTGATGTGTTGGGTCTGCCTGCCTGCTGGGGTCTGGAATATAGTGGCCTTATGCTGGTTGTTGACCAGGGAGCAGCTGAAATTGTGGAGGCATTTGGTCCTCAGTGGAGCTCGAACTGGCAGCAATTTGCTGTGTGTCTCTAGGGCTGGGGACACTGCCCACATATATCATGACTACTGCATATTTATGCTCCATGCCCCTGTCTGTGTTCTTAGTAGGAAACATTTTCAATGCTGATGCTGTTGTCCTCACGATGTTGGCTACCTCAAGCAATGTGGCCTGGAAAGAAAAGGAATGTATGGAGACATGCCACCATGACATCCAGCACTTCTGGATTTGGTGACACCAAAACTGACATTAAACTCCCAGTGCTGGACTGGTTCAGCAATGAGACAACGCTTCCTATATTGGTGCTAGTGCCAAGTGACTTGTTTGCACTTAGGCAGGATGGAAACAGCCCCTGCTGCCATCAGCATGGAAACCCACATATTTGTTGGGCCTGTCAGTTGGTCCAGGAAGTGTTCCTCTTGTTGCTGACATGCGGCCACCTTTGGGGTGGGACCTGGTGGCTGTAGAGCTGCTAAGGTTGGAAGGTAATACAGACGTATGGGGGGTGCAAGAAGGTGCCTCAGACGAGCTATTCGGCTGCTGGTGCTACTGCAAACCCTGTTACTGCTGAAGAGACCCCCAGGTGTCCACAGACACAGCTGGATGTGCACCTCATCTGAGAAGTTACACTTCACACACAGCATGGCATCCGAGGCTGGGGCCTGATGTCCTCTGCCTTAGTTTCCCTCGGTGCCACTTTCTCACGGTGAGGATGACTATCAAGGCATGTGAGATGCTCTGGTGTTGCAAAGGCTAAGCCATTAGTCATAATGGCCATACAATTGTTGAAGTCATTGCTCTGATAACTGATCAATATGCTTCCTAGGGCTGCTGCCTTTAATGTGGCTGAGGGACCAGCTGTTCCAGCCTTCCGAGCAACCCCATCCAGGGAAGGTCTAGACATTTAACCCTCCCATTGACCATCTTAACGCTCCAATTGACCATCCCTTGGAGCAACAATATGAAGATTGGAAACTCATGGCAATGCACAGACAGTGGGGTAGGAAAGGACTCGGTTAAGGAAGGATACAGAGAGAGGGCTGCAAGTTGTTTGCCTGTCTCTATGCATTATTTCAAACCAGCTGAGAGCAGTCATTCTTCATGTGGGCTGCGTGGGTCTCGCTGTGAAGTATTATCGACAAGCACCAGCTCTGCTCTCATTAACAACCTATTAATCATCCACTGCCTGTCGTTAGGAGGTGTGCAGAGACCTGGCGAATGGCAGGCAATTCACAACATGTTCTGTAGGCTGGAGGGGGGGGATATAGCTTATAGATCACATAGCTGGAAAAAGGAGTGCTGGGTGGATTTTAACAACCCACCTGCATTTATAAGGCCCAGCAATGGGCCATTTGTTATCTTCAAAATCTGCTGTGGCCTGTGTTTTTACACACAATCACATTTGCAACATCATTCAAGTCACGTTTCAGTTCTTACTCATGCCCCAACCAATCTCTCCAAGACACAAAAACTTGACTGAAGAGCCGTAGGTTTGGGAGAAGCAGAAGATTGTTAGTCCTGAGGGCAGCAGCGGGCAGAGAGAGATGGTGCCCTGCGCTGTGTTTGTGGAGAGCAATTTCTGCATTATTCATTCATGACTGAGCTGTTTGGGGGTGTATTTGAGCACAAAAATTGATACTGAATATTTCTAGCATCGCAAAATGATTTCCACACAGATGATTTCACCCACTGTCAGGATGCAGCCACTTCAGGGGCAGAGTACAAGTACCAGGAGCACATTACAAGTGCAGAAAAGTAACAGGGGTGGGTGGGTGAAGGGGGAAGTCTGAAGCCAGCGCCTGTCGGAGACACCATAAGGCAGTGACCCAGACACATATTTGCCCTTGCTTACAGACAGAAGAATGTAAACATTGGTTTTACATCTCAGACAAAGCTCTTGGGCCTCAGGGCATGGCTCAAAACTGTACCCCCATTGAGGAGCTGGGTGCTGAGGGTGGCTGGAACCCAGGATTTAACGCTGCCTGCTGCTCTGACTCTGGTGCACTGGGTTTGCCTGCAGACCATTTAGAAGGAGTCTGGAAAATGCATGAATAGCTACAGAGCGGTTGGGGGTTGTGTTTTTATACTGAGCTTTAGGAGGATTTTCTTTCTTTGTGATTCCCTCTGGTCTTCCTCTCTCTACTATTTCAATTGGCATCAGGGCAAGCAGGAGTGTGAGCACCTGCTCAGGAAGCTGAGATGTGGTCTGGGTGAGATGTGGTGTGCCTGGTCCTTAGGAAATCCTGGTGGTGTGGGTGGGGGCATCTGTGAACTCCTTTGGGAGAAGGATGTAGACTTCTCTTGCCGTGGAGGATTTTCTTGTGAGCCATCTGTGTCCATTTTCTCCTTAATGATATCTTTATAGTTGCTTGTAGGGGCTGAGCTGGGACAAATAAACCTTTGCTCAGGTCCCAGTTTGGGCTCCCTGGGGAAAGCTGATCTGTAATGACTGAAGGTAGGACAGTGCAAAGGATGAGCTGTATCTATAGTTGGGTGAAGATGCTGTGTGGTACCATGCTACAAACAGTGATAAATGTACCAACCTTGTACAAAGAGGTCACTAATGAAACTCTAGCAACATTAACAAGATACTGAAGGACTGTTCAGCCTCATTGTTTGCAGTAGCTGCTAGCTGTGTTTCATGCCTCTTCAGTGATAGGGAAGTGCTGGAAAACAGAAGCAAAAGGAGAAATCAGCGATGAAGAGGGAGAAGGTGGACAGAAAATGTGGTTTAGATGTGTTTCCAAGTGAGAATCTTGAACATATTACAGTACTGTGAGGGGGCAGGCTCTCTTGGCAGGTTTTTGGTCACCTCACAGCAGCACTGGAGCAGGATGAAACATTGGTGTAATCAATAAGAGCATACAGTTTGAACGTTACGTTTATTGAGCAACTCTAATAAACACTTTTGCATCAGTGCTGTGAGCACGGGTAAGATAACTCACAGCTCCTGGGCCACCTGGTGCTGGAACTGTCAAGTTGGGAGTGTCCTATACCTTCCTCTGAAGCAACTAAATCTGGGGACAGGGTGATGAGGAAGGGCATGGTGTGGGGTGGTTGCCCATTCGAGCCTGGCCCAGCTGCTGTGTTCCAAGATCATTTTTGTTTTGTGAGATTTTTGGGTTTCTCTCCTGCCTTAGCTGCATAATTTAATTTATAACATGCTGAAGTGCCAGCCAGGATCAAGTCCTGCCTTTCGTTTTCTGTTTCTGCTTAAATGAATATTGACGCAGTGTTTATCTTTCTTTAATATTCATGATGATAAAGGACTTGGAGCCATTCACTTTTAATTACACCCTTCTCTGGGAAACAGTCTAGTGTAATTAGAGAGCTTCCAGGGCATGAAAGAAAAACAAACAAACTTTTCACCTCCCTTTCCAGAAGTACCAAGTGGAGTTCCCAGGGCACCCCCTTGTGTGTTGTGATGGCATGTGAATGGGGCATTCTGTGCAGGGCTGCTCTGGTTTGTGCCACCTCCCTGCGGTGCTGTCGGGGAACTCCTGTCCACAAAACTCAATGACCATTTGCAGCCCTCCAAAGTGGAGCAGTGGTCTGGAGAGGTGGGAAGGAGGCAAATGCACAGCTCTGGCAATGGGAGTAGGTGGCTTTGAAGGGAAGGAAAAGCAGTTGGGTTTCCCGGGTAGGGGGGTTGTGGAATGAGAAGTCCATCTCTGCCCTTGCAGCAGCCTCTCTGTGTGGCCATAAACAAGTAAGTGTCTCTCCATGCCTCAGTTTCCTGAGGAATGAGAAGGCATCTGATCTCTTGCACTGCCTGCCCCCCCTTTTGATTGGACATGGTCTTCCTGCCTTTGTTGCACAGTTCAATGTGTCTGTTCTCCTGCAGCAGTAATTGGCCATTTAAATCAAACGTGGCAAAATGATCATGTAGTAATGCCTTAGATGGCAAGGCAATGACCAACTCTCCTTTTTAGCACTCAGGTAGCATTGCTTCTCCCTCCTCTAACATTATCCGGGAGCAAATTGTTACATTGAGCTGTGCAAATTGCCCAAGAGCTTCTGCTGGGAGCCTGAACCTTCTCTGACACATAAAACCGGTCTGTCTGAGCACACCTGGTGATCAAACCCAGTCTGGGGAGGATGTGAGCTCTCCCTATCAGCATCTCTTTTGGCAGCTGTGGCTTCTGCTCTTGGTGCAGTCAGTGACAAGAGGCAACAAGCCTGGGAACTTGCTGTGGACCATGGTGACTCTCCTGCTGTCTCAGAGTTGGATTTTCACAAGTCTTTGAAAACCAGAGGCCTGAAGAGTTAGATGTCAGCACCTTACATGGAAACATCCCATGTTACAACTCTGTTTGGAGACTCCTGCTCTGAACAACTTTCTGTTCTTGAACTGCCTTTTGATGAGCAATTAGACATTATTGGTCACATTTACATGGGGCTTTCTCACATTTAGTGGTTGTCTTCAGCAATGATACGTCCTTTGGCTGAGACAACACCTTAATGAGAAGCTCTTTTAATGTCTCTGTTCTATTGCATGCAGATAGGGCTGAATAGTACAACAGGCTGAACATTTTAATCTTGTAAAATATACATCATTCTATTTTACATAGGGGATAATCATTGCAGAACTGACTCTTTTTTTTAATCTTATTCCTGCTGTAATTGCTATCCTCCTGCTGATGCCAGTGCTGATGTCTGTGCATGATGAAATGAGAGAAAATTTAAACTGCCCTGGGTGATGGGACATAGACCTTGCTGAAAAATTTAGATGTCTCCTACCCAGAGGAGGCTGGCCTATAAATAAAGGATGAAGTTCCCACAGCAGGAGAGGGAGATCTAGTGCAGCTCCAGACTTAACGCCTTCCTGCCCACCTTTGACTATGACTAGAGCTACAGTTCTTCTCCTTGCTGGAGTCTGGGAGCATGTGGGAGCTCCAGAGTGTCAGAAACCAGGGGTTAGGAGACTTGTCTGGGTCACTGTATCAGAATAAATTAAAAGCAACCACTCTGAGTTTCAGTGGGCATGTTGATCCGTTTAGCCTAGAAGCTAAAGATGCTGGTACCTGCAGAGCAGAGAGGCTTAGCCAGAGCAGAAGAGATACACCAGTTATATGAGGGATACAAGTAATTAATCTCCTTGCAACGTGGAAAGGATGCTGGAGGGAAAGAGATTATAACATACTATGACTGCGGGCATGAATAAACCACTATGCCTAAAAGATAAGTGATTTTTAGTTGACTGTGTTTCTATTCCCACATCTTTTTGGAGGTATTTTTCAGTTGTCTTTTGCAGATCAGCCCAGACAGTCACAGATGAAATGACAGTTTGGTGAAAAATCTCTCCCAGTAGTAAGTTGCTATTTCTGTCTGTTACTGATTGTGCAGCTGAGTTCTCTGTGGAGCACAGGGGTTAGAGACCTATGGCATCATCAGCTCTGCCTTCTGTTACATGCACAACATCATACAAGCTTCAGAGATCTCTCCTCCATTTTCTGCTGCTGGCAAGAGCTTATCTAGCACGCAAAGGTGAGGCTCAGTCCACCCCTGGCCTCTTGCCTTCAGCACACACTGACTGAAGCAGTTGCATGGAGGAGGAAATTGAGTGGAATGGACGAGTGTTTTGGGAGGAGGCAGTGCCATTTCTTTTCTCCCAGGAAGCAATTTGCTCCGAATGCAAAATCTCTCATTTTTCCAGCTTAAAGTCCCAGAAACTTGGATCCCCATCTCTCACCTCAGCCCCAGGCACCTTGAGCCAGTTCCTCCATTTCAGCCAAAGCTGTCATGGGGCAGAGTCTCAAATATGTTAAGTTCTTCAGCTCAATGAAAGGGGCAGGAGAAACACCCAAATAGTTGTCTCTAACAGGTGAAATCACCACTATCAGACATATGGGAATCTATTCATAGAAGCCCCTGAAATAACACCTTTGTGGTCTCTGCTGCCTGTGTAAGAATGAGCATGAACAAGCGTGATGCAGAAGCAGGCAGGTCACAAGCTGTGCTTAGGTAGCACTGCGGTACCTTCCTGCCACCGGCCCTTGGGATGGAGAGACAGTAGCAAGGCAGGCAGGACACAGTATTTGTTTCCATTAACTCAGCTAATTGCTTTGTAGTTCCCTTTCCAGAGCCAAGTGCAGTGAGCTGTGCAGACTGGATAGAAATTGCATCGGCACAATTTGGGGGTGATACAGAAATTAGCTAAGATGCTAATACAGCCTTCCCTGTGGTTCCACGGGGGTAGTGGGTGTGCAGCAAGAGGTAGCAAACCCTGTGGGTGATGGAGAGCATGGGGTGGGACGGGGCAGCAGGGATGAGGGGGCACGCATTCCTGGGTCTTGCTCCTTAGGGACATCTGTGTAGGTTCTTCTAACTAACCCACTGCGCTTAATTAGCAGGAGCTCCCTGTGGAGGCAGATAACAAAGTAACAGATTCAAGGGCTGGTCCTTGTTAATGCAGGGTTAAAGGGAAGTGCAGGGTGCTCTGGGATCTGCTTCCTGGAGAAACTCAGCTCCCATCTCCTGTGTGTCCCTGTCCCCAAGGCAGACACTGTCGTGCAGTCCCTGTGATGCAAGGTGTTTCCACAAAGTGACCCATCCACTTCCCAGGACTCACGGGCTGTGGGTTTTACAGGATCACCTCATGGGCCACAAAGTCCTGTTTGCAGGGCTGCTTTAGATGGAAGCTCCCAGAGATGGAACATTGCCCTCAGTGCAACCAGCAAAACTCAACATTGGTGGCTTGGGGCCTCTAATGAGGAGACCCACAGTAACAGCCTGGGACAGATGACCAAGGACCCTTGTCTGTCCCATCTTCACATGTTCCAGCTGTTGCCTGTGCTGGAGACTTTGCTGAAGATTTGTGAAAGGCCAAAGCAGTTTATCCAGCTCTATTCCAACTGTATTCTGCCTGTAGCAATCAGTTTGCAAAAGCTGTTGCCTTTAACAACATCTAGCCTTTGAATGTCTGTTCCCATTTCCCCAGGGGTGGCTCATCCTCCCCCATGTGCAGTGAGGCAGGCCTTTCATTTTGCAGCTGCACTGTAGAGAAACAAGGAGCTCTGGGTTTTTATTAATTTTGAAGAAACAGATATTTTGATTGTCAAGTCAATCCAGGATTATTTTGGGCGAATGCAGTTTGACAGACCATTATTTTGAAGGGACATGGATCATTTAACCAAGCCTAATTGCCTCTGTGTCACAATTAGTCACTCGAGCTGAGAAGGAATTGGTGTCACCATCATTTTGTATTGGGAGCCAGTGACTAAATCTAATGAAAGTGTTTGAATCAGAACTTTCATGTACTTACATTCATTATACTGCTAAATTGGCCGTATCTTCTTGTGAGACTGGAGAAGATTGTATATGAGAGCATGGTAGTTGCTGCATAGGCAAGATGAAGTGCTGAGGGTTTGGGAGAGGCTGACAAGGAGACTGAGATTTTTAAGTGTCTCCTTGGCTGGAGCGTTGCTGGGCTGTTCCCACAGGTGTGGACAGTGATGCTGAGTGTAAGTTTTGGGGCCTGACCTTCTGGCAAGGACGATGAGCTCCCATCTGCAGGACAGACTACAGGATGGAGAAGAATACCCAAAACCCTGGGGAAGGGAAAGTTTCAACAATCCCTGGATTGCTCGATCATCTGGTGAAGACACCTTGAAAAGCAAGTCAAGGGCTTGAATTCCACAATGCAAGGTTATCCTCAGGATGGAGTGAAAGGATCTGTCCTCCTTTATTTCCAAAGAGTAAACCCCTGTGGTTGTATCACAGATGTGCCTGTTCCCTGGCATCAGTCAGGGTTACACAGCAGGAGAAAGAGCTCTTCTTCCATCACCATAGCATAGGCTCATGTGATGTTGAGAGTGATTTATTTGCTATAGACATTTTAAAATAATGCTGTTGGGTCAAATCTTGTCAAACTTTAAGTCTGTCAGTCACCCGATAAATACATCGGTGTAGCTAAACAGGAGCTTCCTTAAACATTGATGGTGGTGTTGGACTGATAGTTGGACTTGATCTTAGAGGTCTTTTCCAACCTTAATGATTCTATGATTCTGTCATCTACTGTGTTGAGTTCAGTGATGGAAAGGTTGTGATAAGGAGAGCTGGAAGCACGGTGGAAGACTATGAAATTGGAGGGTGGCAGGAGGGTGCTGGGAACTCACTGTCCTGGCTCAAATAGCCCAAAGTTTCAAAAGTCTTTCAATTTTTTCAGAAAACACGCAGACTGTCAGCCAAATGTCCGAGCAAATGAAGGAGTCAGGAAATGAACTTCTCCACGAAACAAAAATCAGACTGACTCATTTGTTTTCAAGGTTCTCTACCCCAGTGAAATGAAAGCCATAATCATACAAGGGAAACAGGAAGATAAATTGGGTATTATTTCAAGTATTGCTGGCTCACATAATTTTATTGTGATGTTTGCAAGAATGGGCGTTTGATCTGAAGCTTAGGATTCTGGATTCAGATGGATTCTTGCCTCTCTAAGCTTTTAGTAAAGAAAAGGCATTTTATGTTTTACAATCATGGAAAACAGCTTGGCAACTGTAGCCTGAGACTGAATCCAGAAGTTCAGCAACTAGAAAGTGAGTAAGGAGAACTCAGAGGGCACCCTTCATCTGATTTGGAACAGGAGGTCTTGTCTTTGAATGTCTCTGCCCACAGTGCATTATAGATCATGATCGGGGAGTCAAATATGCTGTCTCTCAATGTCTGGAGACATCTAGGTGTTGGATATGTGAGCTGATTGCAACAGAACCAGCCTCTTGAGAAGCTCATTTATCTGCAGCATGTCTGCGAGTTGAGCTTACTGGGAAGTGAGGAATGGGATGGACAGAGGATTTGTCTCACTGAGTGGTGGAAGGAGTTGGCACTGATGGCAGGGGAAGTTATTGTAGGAGCTGACAGACCCTATGACCACTGTCTTTCTGATTTCATTCTGCCCTGGTGCTGTTGTCAGAAAATGGGGTGTGTTAGGTGCAGCTCCTGCTCCTCCTCTGAACAGCTTTGACAGCCCGATAGAAGCAAAACTGGATTGAGCCCTTTCCTGATTTGATCAAGAGAAATTCTGTGCTTTCAAAGAGCTGGACAGATAGCCTGAGCAGGAGATTTAATTTTGGAAACAGATTAGGTATCTGTGTGACTTGGGGAGCTGTACAACATCAGGGGAGGTGTGGGTCCAACTCAAAACCTTTCCATGCTCCTGAGAAACCAAATACCTTTGGGGAAAGGGAGTGAAGGGAAGACAGGATCAGTTTAGTACAGTTAAGGTAAGACTGGCTCAGGTGCTCTTGCACCCCCATCCCTCTCTCAGTAGATATGTCCCCATCACAAGACAACCCTTGTGTTACACACAGCATTTTGTAATCCTTCAAGACAGATGAACTCCCAAATGGTTGCTAATGTGCCTTGTGGAGCTGTGTCCCTTCTTCGTTATTAGTGCTTAAATCCCTTTCAGAAGCACAACTTTGCTGTTGCCTCTGTGTCAAAGAGCCAGCACAGGCACTGTTGAACATTCCTGGGGGCAGAAAGCAGAGGTCTGGCCAAATCCAGCATCCCTTCAGCTTAGCTGCCTTTGTCATCAACACTGTCCAGGTGGGGGTGGGTTCAGTTCGTTTGGTGCAGATATTACTTGTTGGAGAAAGTCTGCTTCAAAGAAGAAGGGAAGAACGCCTTAGTGTATGCAGAGGATAAAAGGTCGTATCTTTTCCCTGTTCTCTTCCTATCTCCTCCTCCATTGGCCTGTTCAGTGACTTGTTTGGTTGTTGTCCTGCCTTACTTTGCCTATGATATATTTTCTGAGGAGACTGGCTGTAATCCGTCGCTCTGAAACATCACACCTCTGAAACCATGAACGATTTCAGAAAACAACAGTTATAGAGCAGCAAAGAGCAGGATCTGGGGTTTTAAGAAATAATCCTACAAGGCTTTTGGGATACTTCCAGCTTCTATTTTGTATAGACCAAAGGGAGAAACAGCCAAAAGGAAAAAGGTGATATTCAGCAGAGAGAAACAAAAATTTCTCTAATATGTCCATGCTCCCTAGTTGGTTTTGGCCAAGTAATTCACATTACACAGATGCAACCAAGTCTCTGTGGACTCTAAGCCTCTAACAGAACATGCTCCCAGCCCCGCAGCAATCCAGTCCCAACTGATAATCAACTTCATTCTCTTCTCAGCATATGAATATTGGACTCAACTGATCTCTGTTCCTAACTATGAAACCCTGTGCTTTCTTCCCCTCTGAGATTAGGGTCTCCTCTGTAGTTAGGGAATAACAAGATGCATAAAAATATGTAGACTGGGAACTGTTCATCCCATAACCTAAATATCGAATATATGGGAGGTACACAGCCTGGCTCTGCTGCAGCTAAGGATTTTGTATGGGGATGTCCAGAGCAGCAGGAAAGTCTCTCATGCTCACATGGCTGCACATGTTCCAGCGCTGCTTAGCTAGGAGAATGCATCTCCTAAAGAAATGGTCAAAGCTAGAGGTGGGAAGGAAAACCTCATGTTCATAAACAAGATTTATCTGCCATATTTCCAGTCCTTGAGGCATATTTTTAATTTCTGCTTTTGTATGTGCCCTTGAATCCCAGGTATCCCCAAACTTTACACCAAAGCTGGAGTTGTCCAACAAAAATGCAGTGAGACAGGTTGATGGCAGATGTAGGTTCCCCAGAAACCACAGTGGGAGCGCAGTGGCAGGACAGGTGCTGGATCCCTGGGTGCATGTGATTTAAGATGAAGTAGGGGGTTCCTTGCTGCAGAGACACTTCCTTGATTGATTTCTCCCCCCTCCTCTTCTTCAATTTAGGATGTTCTAAAAGTAAAGCTACTGCCTGAACTATTGACATAAAGTGTGTTTAAATTGCTTGCATAATGATTCAGCAGCCAGTGGTTAGCCTGGCTATTGTGCCGATGCTGTGCTGTGTTACCGGTCATTGTCCTGAGGCACAGGGCAGCAAAACATTCTGTCCAACTCGTGGCAAGTGACCATCTGACACCAGTGTGCTCTATCCACTACCCAATTGGTTTGTATGTCTGTCTGTCTAGTTGTCTGTCCTCTGATATGTCCCACAAACAGCCTGATCCCTGCTTGCCTTCCTGATCTCATTCCCACTCTGATGATCAACCATTAACTGGAGAGCTCTGACTCACCAGTAAAACTGCAATGAGGCAGGGAGCTGGGATGTGCTGAGGTGAAGCCAAATGGCTTTTGGAGGCAGCTCAGAGGATTTTTGTCTCACTTAGCTTATTCTACTCGTTTTTATGTCCTTTGGGAGGTGAAGCTGAAGACCTGTAACAGAGCTCTGGGATGGATGCAGAGCATGAGCGGTTGACTTGGAAGACAAAGTTTTGTTGGCAGAGGTGAATCAATTCAGCAAAGGAAGCATTGGTGGCTCTGGCTATAGATGCAATGTTGGGAGTAGGGCTGGTCTTTCAGTTCCTGACCATCCTTTCACAGGACAGATTTGGGGAGCCTTCCTCCCCATGCAGTGGAGGCCACTGTGCAACCCCTAGGGCGAGAGCACCCTGCAGCAGAAAGATCTGTGCTTCTCCGGGGGGGCATTAATGCATTTGGATAGACCCCTGTCAGCAGTCAGCTCCAGCAGTTAGAAGCTGTGTCACAGATCCAAAGGCTAACCACAATCAGCTGCATGGCCCAGTATGCACTGGGGCCAGAGCTATTTCCAGTGATGCTAATGAGCCTTGCAGATGTGTTGTGTGTTGTGTGGCATATCAGGAACTTTGGGACACGTATCTCTTGGTACTTGTGGCTGCATGGGCAGAGTAGAAGCCTGTGGGGTTGGAGGTTTTGAGAGGAGCAAATGGAAGCAGTGTGTGAGAGATAGCTGCGGCACCAGGGAGGCAAAGATGTAAACCGTGGAGGGGAGTCCAAGGACTGACATTTATGGGCTACGAGACAATGCACAGGCTGCGACTTACTCATGCTGCCTACTTTGGAGAGCAAACATCCCCTAGAAGTGGGTTTGGGGACCGGCATTTCCTGGCTTGCAGCCACTAGAGGCTGCTCTGCTCCAGCTCCTGAGCCTTCGCCCGTCAGGGCTGACAGCAGCTGCCGGCGTTTTAGGCACTAAGAGGAGGTGGTAGGAAAAGCCCCGAAGCCTTTTTTTGCTTTCTCCTTTCAGGGGATTGAGCAGGTGTCGCAGCAAACCTGGGCCTCCGGGGATGTAATTTGTGTCCCTGCTGATAGACAGAGAAACTGAGGCACGAGGAGCAGCAGGGGAAGGGCTGGCTGTCTGGTGGCGAGCCAGCTCTGCAGCTCAGGGCGAGGGGGTGTTAACACAGCACCGGGCTCTGGCTGCTGCCACACGAGCAAATCCTGTGTGCGTGTGCAGGGGGTACAGCTGCAAAAGCCACACACCTGCTTAGAGAGCTTGGAGAGACCTGATTCTGGGTAAAACCAGACAAACCTCATGGCGGGCAACTGGTCTGAAGCAACAGAGCTTCCCTGGGGGAACTTGTTGTCTCCTGTTGCACACCCCCTGCTCCACCCTGGCTTACACACCCGTACAAGCCCAGTGGTCACTCTGCCATTTGCTGAAGCCCCCGGGCCTGGGGGAGCTTGGCCTCTTCTTAACTATTTTCTGGGCATCTGCTATCAGCATCTGCCAGTACATCAGCTGTGATGTCCTGTTCAAAGGAAATCCTGTTTGTACAGCGCCCAGTGTTTGTTCCCCACATGGTGGCAGATGTAGAGACGTGGAAAGTTTAAGACCTGAGCTGTGTTGAGTTGAATACATCTCTGAGACAGTCCTGCAGCCCTGAGAGAAAGTGATGGTGATGGAACTGTGAATTACAGACAGGATACACAAGCTGATCCCATGGGGGTGCTTGATGCCAAACCAGATTATCCTGATGGTCCCTCACAGGCTTCATATGGCTCACGTGCTGCTGGGCTGATATCACCAAAGGCTCAGCCCCAAACCTTCCTGTCTGCCCCTTTCCTATTGGGGTGTCCATGGATCCCAGTTCTGCTTGCTAAACCTGGTTTTCAGTGTTCTACATGAGGCTGTGGGTTTGGCTCATGGGCCAGATTTAGTCTCATCGGATTTGGCAGCTTTCTCCAGTGACCCAGCCAGCCCCAGCAAGAGTTGTTTGCAGGCAATGACCCATGTGTTCCCCCACTGTGCAAAGCAGCACTAAGGATGGTGTGGCACCCAGGGGCTTGGGTGGATTTCGTGGTGCTCATGGATCAGAGCCCTTGTTTCTCCGCTGTTTCTCATTTGATCCCACTTAGTGCTGCTCTTCACTTTTCTCCCTGTCTACAGAGGCTGTCATAAATCCCTGCTTCTCCCTTCTGTTAATGGGCTCTTTGTCCAGAGCAAGCAGGGCCCTTGTGTGATGTAGATCAGCGTAGCTGTCCTGTGATAGAGGTCCTGGTACTGAATTAGCCTAGGTGAGGATCTGGTCCATAATCTCTATTTCATTGTTATCAAAGTCCAAGCATTGCTTCCAGTGCCCTAAAACCTCTGTCTTCTATCACACTTGGTCTTTGGCAGACCGATGTGTTGACAAAGACATCTTTGTTTATCTTCTCAATGCATCCGTTGCAGCCGGATGCTTCTCTGACCCTCATGTTTTCAATAATCTTCTCCCTTCTTCCCTCCAGCATTACAGAGCCTCATATTCATTTGAAAGATAAGTATTTATGTATGTGTTGGTGAGGAAAATTTAATCAATAATGCCCATGAATAACATTTCTTTGTGTTTCAGATCCACCAAATCTCCCCTCCTCCCTTTGTTTTGTGGGTGTTTTGTTGGGGGTTGTTTTTTTCTCTTTCCAAGCAGGATTCACATTCTGCTCTGGATCTTTTTTTTCAAAGTTCAATTGTCATAGAGAAAAAGCAAACTCCAAGCAAAAGCTGTCATTCTGGAGAGGCATCACTCTTATCAGTCCCCTCCACCCACACCGTGTCTGTCCAGAGGGGCTAACCATCCCACTGCCCCCACCCTCTCCCCGAGAGACAGGGCAGTCAAGGTTGCAGCTTCTGGGAACTGACTTGACTGTCAGAAAATGTCTCCCCACTTCTGCAAATTTCACAACTAACTTCAGCATGAAGTGGCTGCAAAATCCTCTTGTACATTCCCCCCCCCCCCAAATGGTTTAAAAATAATGGACAGATTGCATCTTCTGTTCCAGCACAGGGATCTCAAATGAGGCTGCACCTGCTTTCTTCATGAGGGCAGGATGCTGTGGGCACTGTGGCCCATTGGCTGCCTGGGGCAATATATGGCAGCCCAGAGGCTGCTCTGGATGTGGATGCTCCTGCAGTAACCCTGGGGCTGGCTGGTGGGATAACCCCTCTGCTTCCTCTGCTGTGCTCTCCCTGCTGTGTTTCCTATTCAACTCCTCTGCCACATGGGTACCACGCAAACTGCACTGTGCCAGGGCATTGGCAATTTGGGCCAGTGCTCACCCACAGACTCAGCTCAGTGCTTGAACGCCTGCATTTAGCATGGACCAGCTGAGGGAGATATCATCATCCCTGGGGATCCTGCTCCACACCACCCTGGCCACGGATGAGCTGGCTTCCCCTGACCCCCTGAGCAAGTGTGACTGATATATATCTGGTCAGCCCAGTGCCTGTGCTAGAGAGAGGGAAGCTCCTACACCATGGCAATGCGTGTGCACATTTGCGGGGAGCAGGTACAGGAAACTAATGGACCATGAAATTATCCAAGGAAAGAGATTAAAAAAAAGGAGACTGTTAGAGCAAACTGCACTGCGTCCACAACCCTACTCCCCTCTCAGCCAGCTTAATGTAGTGGCAAATAAGATACAGCAGTTTTATGTTGGCAACAGGAGGGACTGGCAAATGGCTCTTTCCAGGTTATCTGAGTGACCCACTGTGAAGCTACGCTGGAAAGAGCAGTTACCTGGGGAAAGGTACAAGGAAAGGTTATTGCATTAAAAAAAAAAAGAGCCTTTGGAAATTGCTAGGCTGGCTTTCAGGGGAGAATAGGATAGTCATCAGCATCCTCATAACAGTAAAGTGCACTGATCCAGCAAGCTTTATCCCAAGGGATCCCAAAGTGTGTTGCCAAACTATGTATACAGCAATTCCTTCCTGTTTTTCTGGAGCTCCACCTGTCAGGGGATGCTCACACAGGGGCAAAATGTGTATCACAGTATCACAAGGTTGGAAAGGACCTCTGAGATCATCAAGTCCAACCTATAACCCAACACTAACACCAACCATCATCTAAACCATGGCACTCAGTGCCTCATCCAGTCTCCCCTTAAACACCTCCAGGGTCGGCGACTCCACCACCTCCCTGGGCAGCGCATTCCAATGGCCAATCACCCTTTCAGTGAAGAACTTTTTCCTAAGATCAAGCCTAAACCTCCCCTGACGAAGCTTGAGTCCATGTGCTTGAAAACTGAGGCTGAAGAAAGAAACCAAGAGATATAATGCATCTACTTAGAGCAGAATTCAACAACGGAGCAACAATGGGTGAGAGGGAAGGAGATTGCTAATGGCTCTGAATGGGAGCAGAGAGAGCAGCAGCTTTTCATCACCAGGCTCCCTGTCTAACCTAATCCACTCTAAGCAATTCTGCTTTCTATGTTTCTACCACGGCAGTGTCTGAGGTGGGAAATGAAGTAATCTGCAGTAATGAGAGCTGTTTGGGAAATGTGTTATTTTTTTCCATCTAAAAAGTCTGGTGAGAACATATGTTTTTATTAAAGCAAGGGAAAATCCCTCCGATTTTTGTTTATTTTTGTCTGTTCCAAGTCTGAAGCTCAGGGTTTCAGGTTTCTGCAGCGTCTGTTGAAATTAGGGCATTTCTTTAGTCACAAAGAGGAATGGTCTGGGGAAATGCAAATGTCCATTTGATCAAAAAGCTATGTCATTTCTGTGTTGCTGTGGGAGTGGAGCATGACCACTCTGACTCTTTGCCAAAGAAGCAGACCACTCGCTGGATAAGGAATTGACAGGGTACTTGCACTCAAAGAGTTGCAGTCAGTGGCTCGATATCCAAGTGGAGAGTGGTGATCAGTGGTGTTTCTCAGGGGCTGGTATTGGGGCTGTTTAACGTCTTCATTAACGACATAAACAGTGGGATTGAGTGCACCCTTAGCAAGTTTCCTGATGACTCCAAGCTGTGGGGAGCAGTTGACATGCTGGAGGGAAGGGATGACAGCCAGAGGGATCTTGACAGGCTGGAGAGGGGGGCCTGTGCGAACCTCATGAAGTTCAACAAGGCCGAGGTCCTGCATCTGGGTCAAGGCAATGCTAAGCGTAAATACAGGCTGGGCAGAGAATGAATTGAGAGCAGCCCTGAGGAGGAGGACTTGGGGCTGTTGTTTGATGAGAAGCTCAACAGGACCTGGCAATGTGCGCTTGTGGCCCAAAAAGCCATCTTTATCCTGGGCTACATCAAAAGAAGCATGACCAGCAGGTCAAAGGAGATGATTTTCCCTCTCTACTCTGGTCTGATGAGAACCCACCTGGAGTACTGTGTTCAGCTCTGAGAACTCTAAGATAAGAAGGATGGACCTGTTGCAGCGAGTCCAGAGGAGGTCATGAAGATGATCAGAGGGCTGGAGCACCTCTGCTATGAAGACAGGCTGAGAGCACTGGGATTGTTTATCTTAGAGAAGACTCCAGGGATACCTTATAGCAGCCTTCCAGTACTTAAAGAGAGCCTATGAGGAAGCTGGAGAGGGACTTTTTACAGGGATATGGAGTAATAGGACAAGGGCATAAAGGTTTAAAACTGAGAGAAGGGAGGTTTAGATTAATATAAGGGAGAAATTCTACACTATGAACGTGGTGAGACACTGGCACAGGTTGTCCAGGAGAGATTCGGATGCCCCATCCCTGGAAGTGTTCAAGGCCAGGCTGGATGAGTCTTTGAGCAACCTGGTCTAGTGGAGGGTGTCCCTGCCCATGGCAGGGGGATTGGAACTATCTATAAGGTCCCTTCCAACCCAAATCATTCTACGATTCTCCAATTCTGTGATTCATCCATCCTGCTGCAAGCTCTTCATCTGATGATGGCCCATCACAGCAGCAGCCTTCCTGACATCTCATTCCTCCCCAGGTTTTGCATCCACCACAATAGAGACAGCGGTGGGGACTGAGCCCAGGGCTCAGCATCGGCCCCCAGACTGGCTGCAATGGGGAGATCATGTCTGATAGGGACTCCAGAGTCTGTTCACTCAGGGCATATTTTTATCCTGATAGAAATAACCAGAGAGGGAATTTTTACTGATAAGAGGGAGTTGACAGATCAATAGGAGCCTCTGGGGCTGTTTTGTGCTGCTTGAATCTATGTGCTAATTCCATTAGAATTAAAAATACTTACACTGGCTGAAGATCTTACATGTGTTTGCTGGGGTTAATTTGCTTGCAATCAAGAGATAATTGAAACCGATGCTGCAGTTAAATGGTATATGAGAGAATGTAAGCATGTGTGAAAGGGCAAAAATCCCCCCAAAATAAAGGATGGATGGTGACCACAACGACGTACTCTGCTAATTGCAGACCTGACTGGGATGCAGGAAGGGGAAAACAGGTAAATAGAATTGCCCTGGTACGACTGCTTTGAGTTATGCACAAAGGCAGCTGTGGGAGTTGGATGGGTAACCATGACACGTGGGTTTTCCTCCACCCCTTCTCTGTTTTCCTTTGCAAAACATTTTGTGGAAAGAACAAAACCAGTTCATGGTAAGTGAAGCTGTGCTGGGAATCTGAGATCCTGCAATGGAATGAAGCTCTCCCAGAGCTCTACTGACTGAGGCCCTCTCCTCTCACCTGGCCAGAAGGGTCAGCCCACCTCAGCAGGGCTGGTCCCTTGCACTTGCAGGAGAACTGGGCCAAAGTCATGCAGCCACAAGGGATGTCATTGGCCACTGTCCATCCACATCCCAGCCCCAAACAGGTGGCCCCAACTGATCTGTCCAAGGGTTGTGATGCCTTCCAGCTATCTGCTGTGGCCGTGTCCCTCAGGTGCGGGTGAGCTCTCTTCCCCTGTGGGTCTGTCTAAGATCAGTTCTCCTGAATATGAATAAAGCAGTGCTATGCCACCACGCTGGAAGGAGCCCGGAGCAGTGCTGGGTTACAACCATCCTGCTCAGCCCAGCACAGAACCCTGCTCTCTTATTATGAAGAGAAAGTTACATTAGAAAGGCCTTTTACCCAGATACTTAATTAAAATAATATTGAAACAAGCAAGACACACGGTGTGCTAAGCACACGGTCACAGCTTCCCGCAGCTCATTTGCAAGAGTGCTCAATAATGGCTGTGGGTAATTATTTTTTAATCAGCCAGTGTAAGGAACGATTGGCATGTTAACAAATGGTACTTATTTTCCTCTTGCTCCGGCTGGGCGAGATCACAGGCAATGTGATGCCAGCCACTGAGTATCCCTTGGCACAGCAAAATCCTCCAGCTCACCATGGCTGGACCTTGTGTTCAGAGATCCAAGGAAGTGGCTGGGATCAAGGGTAGCTGCGGGTGGGCAGGAGCAGCCCAAAAGCACTGAGGTGCTTGGGAATGAGGCTGTTAATGCAAAGACAGATGGACAGCTAGACAGAGATGTTCTTACAACTGTTGGGCTCTTATTCTCCCTCCTGTGTTAGCCAAGAGATAACTCAGGACAGTTTTGGGGATACTGTTTTGTGTCTGACCAGAAGTAATACTTCAATGTGGGAAACTTGGGCTGGTTTGCTTGTTAATTAGCTGAGATGTCACCAATGCTCAGATGTGATTTTGAGGGCAAGATCAACATTGCCAGCCAGCAGTAAGGTCTGCTCCTCGGGAATATTTAGCCCTTCCTAATTGCCTGCTGTCCCACTCCATGGAAGCGTAGAGTGGCGCAGAAGCAGGGCAGCCCTGAACTAGTGCAATTAGACAATTTTCTCCCCTTTAAAAAGCTAAAAATCTATGCTATTTTTTCCTTTCAAACAGCAAAACGGTAGCGGGGTCATGGGACCTTTTCTCCAAGGTTTCTGCTTTTCTCCCTCTGCCTACCCCTGAGGACAAGCCCAGCTGAGCCCCAAAGGATGCACCTGCTCAATTCTGGATTTTCTTCCCCAATTTATCAGCCCTGATTTGACTCTTGGAAAGCCTTGTGTTCCCAACAGTGCTTGGGTAACTTTCAACATTAGTAATTCTTCTTGTTCTAAAACCACGCTGTGACTGCCTTGAAAATTAATGAGGGAGCCTCTGGAAATCAATTTCCTGCTGTAAAATCTCCTGTCTGAAGAGCTGGGTGCTGTGGGCCTTTGGAGTTTATTTTAGGCAGGCAGCATTATCCATCCTTGGTCAAAGGATATGCAGTCTTGGGCTTCTGCTGTGGAAAGATGATTGTTATTTACCTGCTGTACATTTTCTGCCTCCTTTATGTGACAAGGGAGCAGTGTGGGATTTGCCAGTCCTTGCTCTGACTTTCTGCTCTGCTTGGACTTAGGTGAGTGCTGGCAGTGTCTCCTCATCTTTGCAGGGTTTCTCCCAGCTTTTCTGCATGGCTCTGGCTCTTTCTGTTGCCATTCTCTGCTCATCCTACAGAGAGCCTCCTAGGTTTTCAGGATTTGCTTCTCTTAGGAGATACAGCAGCATCCTAGTAGGTCAGAGGAGCAGGAATCCACCCAGAGTCCCTCAAGGCTGCTTCTTGGTTGAGCAAGAAGTTGTTTTTTTGTAGCTCAGTGGTCCTGTGTTCCTGAAACCTCGGCCCCAGAGGTTGGAGAAAGTTCAAGGGTGCTGCCTCACTCAGGGAATTTGTTGTCATCACCCCAAGGGTGGTTCCAAGGTCTCACAGACAAGATCTTGTCTTCCCAGCAGCTGGCTTAATGTAGCCTTTATGTTCCCATGGGACTGCGTGGGCACATCTTCATATCTTCTTTCCATCTGGTTGATTTATTTCATTAAGTTACAAAATTGCAACTGACACATTCCTCCCACGATTGAATTGTTTTTTGGGGTGCAAAAAAATTACTTGTCATACCACCCAAGTGCGATAACTATAATTTTCCCATTGGTGCAGATGTGCTGGGTGCCTTGGAATTTCAGTATTCACATTGGGACAGATAGTTTTAGATCAGCCTCTGTCTCCAACATCTCCATTGCAGAGTGTTGTCCAGAGAGCAGAGGTGGGGAATGGGGATTTCCCATTCTTTTGGTGCACATTCAATTTATTTTCAGTCATGTTGTTTCTTATTAATTTGTCTGGTTCCTCAAGCGGAGTGAGTTCTTGTGTACATTCTTCCTTGCAGAGCTTCCAACACAAATAAATAAACCCAAGCACAGATTAGGATTACAGCAAGGACCTGGCTAAGGGGCTCATGAGGTCCAGCTGGAGAAACTCTTCCTACCAGGGATGACTTATGGGTACCATTTGGAGCCATCATACCTTGAGATGAATTTGAATCCAACTTCACTAGCCAGCAGATGATCTGTCTGTCCTCTTCCTTTACTTTCTCCCTTCAAAATGAGACTCAGTCTGTTCCTACCCTCTTTTCTTTCCTCTCAGTTGGTAAATCATACACTTTGTGCCCTCATCTTTGAAGTGCCTAGGGATCAGACTTCTCAGAGAGCTCTTCCCTTTCTGCTTTTTAAGAGCAATTTGATTAAAACAGGCCTCTAAACTGTTCCCCTGCCCAGGCCCAGGAGACCTGGCCAAAGCTCTTCTTTCGAGTCAATTTTCCCTCCTGCTCAATGCATTAAACCGCTTTTCCCTGCTGGAGCTGTTCTGGATGAGAGAACTTTGCTTTATTAACATGGGCATGTTTTCTTGGGAATTGGAAAAGGGGGTTTCTAAGTGGGTTTTATCCTTTGAAAAAATTCGGTGATTCTGGCTGTATGTAGTTTATTTTCCCAGAGTAGATGGTTTTACTAGGGAACTGACCCATTAAGATTCTGCTTAGATGGCTGAAGGGAGATGCTCAGGGAAGTAAAATACCAGCAGCTGGTGTTTAGAAGCTGCTGTGTCCCTGGTCCCAGCCATACCCACTCCATGCAAACTGCATGGATTGGATGTTGAAAGGTGTCCAGGCTGCCTACTTCCAGAAACAGATTCACTTAGAGGTCCCTTAATAAATGTAAATTGCAGGGAAAGGATAAGCTGGGTCTTGACCCACACCTGACTGAGCATGAGACACGGCAAGGGAAGCTGTGTGCTCACCTGGCTCATGAGGTGTTTGTTAAAGGGGAAGGTTTCTGTCCGTGTAACTCATAGCATATCCTGATTAGTGTTTGCATAAGTCAACTAGACAAAAAACTTGCTCTGAGATCTGAGATATACTGTCATTCAAATCCCAGAGGATTCCTCATATACATTAGAGTTCCTATTTATACTCACCCTTAGCCAGAAAGTCAGCGCATGTCTCTGTTGCAGGAGATATTCAAGATACACCCACATCAATATTTGGAGTTAATCTTGCAGTCACCCTCAGCCAGTTCAAGGAAAATAAGTTACTCTTTCTTCATCAAATCTGAGATGGAAGGTGGGATGAAGGTGTGAAATTAAGGTTGCCAGAGTCTTTTTGGGATGGCCACCAAGGACGTAGATCAGGCACAACCACACACACCTGGCCACATGCAAAGCCATGTGTGCACCTGCATATATCCCATCCTTGCTTTAAAAATCACAGAGTGATGGGCAGAGTCAGCCCCTGCTCCCCAGCCCACCCTCAGGCTCTCAGTAACATCTGATCTCTACCTGTTGTTAGTGACAATTGCCATAAATACCCACAACACAAATGTGACTTCAGCCAGGCAGTTAAATTTTGTTTGTTTTCCCATTATTCAAGTCCCACCAACCTTCACTGCGTTAAAAAGTGTAATTGTTCTGCCTTTCCCCACCACTCTCCGCTCTTCTCCGAAAGGAGATTATGAGATGGGGGAAAGCAAATGCCTTATTTGAAATAAATAAAAAAAAAGATTATTTTGAAATAACTGCTGTCAGAGGAAGATACATTTTTCAAACACATCCTGTCTGCTCAGCGTGAGGCAGTGGCTGCCTGTGTTTCCAAGCATTATAGTACATTAGCCTCCACACGCAGTGTTGCTTGCTTTGTTTATTATTTTAATTTCCAAGTCTCTAGCAGGGGTAGATAGTGCCGGGGTGACAGCATGGGAAGAATAAAAACTTCTCCCTTGCTGTGCTGTGGGGACAGGGACAGCAGAACAATCACTCCCCAGGCAGCCAGCTCAGCGGGGATGATGGGGAGTAGGGCACTGCCACCCCAGCAATGAACATGGCAATTTCTTCTCTTTTCCTGAAAACTTATGAGTTGGAGCCACCAAACTCTCTATGGCCACCGTGGAGACCTGGCAATAGGGGTCTTCAATAGGACATTGTCCCAGCTACTCCATCCGTACCTGTTCCAGGACACAAGTGAGCTCACTAACAGAATGGTAAGTTCAGTCTTTGGCACTGGAGAATGAACTGGGTGAGCCAAAAAGGAGGATTTTTCCTCTTTATGAGAGCAGCCCCTTCTCCCTGACCCTCCTCTGCTCCCCAAGTGAAAAGAAAGATAGGAAAATGTGGTTTCCAATCAGCTCCCATCTTCTGCTCTGTCCTGCGCAGATGGGTTTGTTTGTCTGTGTTTTGTTTTAATGTTTCCAGAAAATTAGGGCAATTTTTGAAGGAAAAAAAAAATTACTTTGTAATGGGGGAAAAAAAAGAGTGAAAATGTTTTGATATTCTCTCTCAAAATGCCTTTCTTCTCCACAAAGACTCCTTGCTGCATTTGACCTGAATTCTCAAATAGCTTGAGCCCTTCTGAAAGTTTGTTTTTCAGCAAAAACACCCTTCACTGCTCTCTAGTTCCTGACAAAATGTTGCCCAGCTCTGCTCAGAAGACCCGTCCACAGAGAGCTCTCTGGGAGCTCTGGGGTGCCAGGACCTGACAGGGACAATGGCTTCCCCATCAGCTGGGTGAATCAAGCTGAATATTTGTGATCCTGCTTCTGCCCTCATCCCTGGGCTTTGCTAACTGTTGACGACCTGAAGAACCCCAGAAGATGAGAATCTTGGGAGATATCTTTCTCCTCTGAGAACCAATTTGCAAATATTAACATAAAGCCTATTTCATAGAATGATCTGGTTAGAAAAGACCTCTGAGATCATCAAGTCCAACCGTATCTGTCCCCTTACTAAACCATGTACCTAAGAAACTCATCAACCCGTCTTTTAAATACCTTCAGGGATGGGGACTCAACATCTCCCTGGGCAGCTGTTCCAATGCCTGACCACCTCTTCAGTGAAGAAGTTTTTCCTGATGTCTAGTCTGAACCTGCCCTGGCACAACTTGCAGCCATTTCCTCTCATACTATCACTTCTCACTTGGGAGAAGAGACCAGCACCCACGTTGCTACAGCCTCCTTTCAGGCAGTTGTAGACAGTGATGAGGTCTCCCCTCAGGCCTTCTCTTCTCTAGGCTAAACAACCCCAGTCCCCTCAGCTGCTCCTCATAGGACTTGTTCTCCATCCCCTTCACCAGCCTTGTTGCCCTTCTCTGGACGCTCTCCAGAACCTCAATGTCCTTCTTGTAGTGAAGGGTCCAGAACTGAACACAGTACTCGAGGTGTGGCCTCACCAGTGCTGAGTACAGGGGCACAATCCCTGCCCTGGTCCTGCTGACCACGCTGTTTCTGATACAGGCCAAGATGCCACTGGCCGCCTTGTCCACCTGGGCCACTGCTGACTCATATTCAGCCGGTTGTTAACAAACACCCCCAGGTCCTTCTCTGCCAGGCAGCTCTCCAGCCACTCTTCCCCAGGTCTGTAATGCTGCATTGGGTAATTTGTATGCATTCAAGGCCAAGAACGGTTAAGCTGAGTTCCTCTTATCTGTGGCACAATTAGGAGTATCTCCTAAGCCCCAGTGAGCTCAGGGGGCAGCACACAGCATCAGATGGCAGGTGGATAGGGATGAAATGTTGGGTTCATTAATGGCACTTTTCACTTTCCACCATGACTCTGGTGCCAGCACAGATTCACAGGGGAATGCAGTCAGTGGGTAGCAGAGATGCTGGGAAACCTGGTCTATTTGCCTTCACAAACATGGGAAGGAGCATCAATTAAAATAAACCAATCCTAACAGCTGTAGAAAGGGACTTGATTTCTGATAACAAAATGAAACTGAAATAAAAAATTCTTGTCAAACAGTTTGATAGAAAGGGGATGAGCAGCTCTAGCAGCCAGGTAAGCAGTCGCTGGTGTGTTGACCACTACCTCGTGCTGAACAATCGATGGCTCTGGTGAGCTGCTTTGGCCATTCCTTGAGAGCATCAGCTGTGGTCACCCAGCCTGACCCCTCAGTGTCACTGCCAGTGGGGCTTTCCAGTATTCAGCATGGTTGCACTGGGCTGTGCCTTATCAAAACCTAGCGCATCCTGGTCAGGATCCAGCTCTCTTGACTTCAGTCCCTGACAGAAAGGAGTCTGATCTGACCTGCAGAAGATGAAGGGAGAAAGTGGCTTCCTCGTGTTCTCATTGTCCCACCTACATTAAAACCCCTTCCTGGAGAGAATTCTCTGGAAATTCTTCTCTCCCCTCTGGCTGCACGTAAGACAGAAAAGCTCACATAGATAACATGCTTAATTACATGGCAGCCAAATTTCAGGAAGCAGAGTCTTTCATTGTATTTAGTAGCTTTTGTATATCCCAAGAGAATGGCTGGGAAATGGATTCATTCTGCAGCACAGGGCTGAGAGATGCCAGTGGCCGGCTATCGAATGCCGGTCCATAGCAACGACTGCAGGTGAAGAGGTGAAGAGAAGGAGCAAGAAGATCATTGTGAATATGCAGCACATGGAGAAACAATCCCACTTTGTAAGAAAAGCCTGCTCTCAATATTAGTTTCAGCTCATCCAAAAGAGCCTGACACTAAATATAAATCACAGTAAGAGAGGGATGTATCTGTGCGTGTGTCTGTGTCCTTACTGTGGTATTATCACACGGCCCAAAGCTGGGACTTCAGAGCCAGCTGCTTCAAGTTCAGAGATGAAACTTATAACTTCACTGTAATGCTTTTGAATCGAGATGGCATTTCAAATCCAGAAGGGACAGCTCTGTCCATTCTTTATTTTTGGTAGGACCGAAATCTGGCAAGATGAAATGAAATCATGTGGCCCTGCCAAACAGCTGACACTCAAAAATAAAATCTGTATTTCTATGGGGAATGGGGAGAATTTTTAGCGGATATATTAAGGTTTACAAATCTCAAGCCTCTGTTTCACTTTCTTTACAAAGCCATGTAATTGCAGAGAGGATCTGGAGGAGCTGCAGCCACTTTAGATGAGTGATTTATAAGTAGAAACTAGTTTGAATTTCACTTTTTTGAACTGATGCTGAAGGGGTAGGGTTTGCTGGTTTCTAATGCAGTGTTTTCCAGGTATGTTGTATAACGTTTTTTATTCTGAATCTCTTAAGTGGTCCATAATGAGCAATTCGGAAAGGTTAATCTCATTAAGAGGAAAATCTCCTCATTCATTTAATTCTTAAATCTCTTTCTGCTGGGAGGGGAATATTTAAATGAGCTTCCTCCCATTATGAAGTTACTTCATGGTCTGTTTTTCATCACAGTTAAATCAGAACAGAGGCATGAGGTGGTTTTACTTTAATCTGTTTTTAATCTGATTTTCCTTAAATGAAGTTGGATCATTTCTGGTGCAGAGTCCTCGACGATGATTAGCAAGAGGTCATTTTTTCTGCTCCATGGTCCCAACAGGGACTGATCATTGCAGTCATAAAGCAAACTGTTCATTTTACCCATCGGTCAATAAATGCTTTATAGTATTTAATGGGTCTCTTCTTTTTTAAAGATGAAATGCATGAGAGCCCTTTGTAGAAGCAGAATCTCAGAGCTGGCATAAGGAGGGCTATCGGCAGGGAAAAATGCTTTCTGCACATCATGGGGCGCTGGAGAGAGGGATCCAGAGCTGGAGTGGCATTTTGGCAACCCTCAGAAGCCATGGCTGAGAACGGGAATGCTGGGAAGTGATGGAAGGGACAGCAGCATCCTGACATGGCATGGGAGGTGGTCGCAGGCTGTGCACGCACCGCAGTGCTTCGTTATCTGGGCTGTGCACTCCGAGGGCTGCCAACCTGCACACCCGGATAGCGCTTCATTGTCTGGGACACGTTTGTCATCCAGCCTTTCTTCTGCTCCCCTCCTGTCCCTTATCAACCTGCCCCGTGCCTCCTTCCCCCTGGATGCTTTCAGGCTGTGCCTTCACGGCCACCCCCTCCTCTCCCCGAGGCAGGACTTGGCCTCTCTGGCCACTCAGCGGGGGAAGGAAGAGCTCAACAGGACAAAAATCAATCCTAATAATAAAGCAACAAACAGCTCCAGGAGAAGGAGAGTATCTGGAATTACTTCTAATTCAGAAGTCAGCCCAAGATAAGACGCCAGCCCAAATGCCAATATGCTAATGCAGCTCTTGTAGCAATGTGCACTGCCAGTATCTCTACTCTACTTGTTCCACATCTGTGACAACCTGTCTCTCCTCAGCACCAGAGATACATATTTTGCTCAGAAATTAGGGCAAATCATGCCAGATTTCAATATGAATGCTTAAAAAAGGACAACCCCCTTACAACATCCTCTTACGTGTCCCCTTTCTCTCTTCCCACTGCTCCTGTCCTGCTGATCTTATCATCACATTGTCTTTGGAGCTGACTCCATATTTTTGGGTTTGATCCCTGCCTTCCACCCTCTCCACTCTCTGACTTTCCAAAGAGAAATTTCCAGCGTTTGACCTAGAGGGATGGAAAATATTTTGCTAAGGAGATGAAAAGAAAGGATAGAGGATTTGTTTGAAAAGAGAAATTTCAGGATGATGGGGACATTGGATAAAATGGTCCAAAGCAAAATCCAGGGTTGAGACATTGTCAGAAAATGGCCAGGATCAAAACTGGGACCTGGACCAAAAGTGTTGTGAATGGTTGCTGTGGCAATGAGCTGGGTCTGTTTGGGACCATGGTGCTGGGTACGTCTATCATCCCTTCATGAAGGATTCACATGCCTAGTAATGGGCAGGTCTGTTCCCCCACAACACACCAAACCTTGGCCACATCAATTGCGTGGGTTTTATTTAAAGCTTAAGCCCTTGTTCTTTCCAAGAACAGGGTTTTAGTCTGACTGTCAGCCACATCTTTTCCTTTCTCTGTATTATTTCATGTCTTAGGCTACTCTTCCTTTCTACAGTGACAAACAGTCTGCAGATGCTCTCTCCTTGTCCCTGTAGGAAGAGAGAATTGCAGAGAGGCCAGTCAATTGTTATCTTGTCTAAAAGCATTTGCAGACACTCAGTCTTGCCTCTCAATAAATGAAATATTTCCTCTCCATTTTATCTCCCTCGACTCCAGCAGCCCAGATTGCTAAATGGCAGCAACATCTTCCCTCAGCAGAACAATCCTTTTTCATTCATGGATTATTCTCCTTAAATTTGGTCATGACAGAAGTGAAAATCCATTTATACACCTTTCACTTTTTCTAGAAGAAAACCATTTCCTGTTGTTAGAATGAGTCCTGGTTTTAAACCTACAGACCAATCTTTCTCCTTCTCTCTTTGGACTTGATTAATTTAAACTTAAAGCTTAGGTGAGTAGTTCTTGATTGCAGGACAAGGTTGGCTGTGGAGTTCTGTTTTCTAGGAACCTTCATACAAAGCATAATGAATAAGCACAGAATGAAACAAAATTGAGGAAATATTATGAAGCAGAATATTCTTCTTAGGAGATCCTACAGTGATATTTTCATTTTCACGTCAATGGGGAGCTATTATTATTGAAAAAGTAATATTAATGAAAAAATGACTGTAGTAAAATATACCTCTTCCTTCCACAGGTCAACTACCTGTATATAATTTGGAGTCCAAAATGCTGACTTAAGTTAAAGAAAAAAACCTGGAAAATGGTTTCCTTTCTTTTCCTTTCAAAACGCTGACTTTATTGAACCCTCTCCCCCTAAGAAATTCCATTGAAAAGTACAGAAAACATTTTGAGTGAAGATTACCCAATATATAAAAGGTCTGACCAAACCAGCAAATGTCACTTCCATTTCTGAATGCAAAGAAATTATTTATTTGTGAGGAATGCTGCAGCTTTCCAGAAGAGTCTACCAGTACTTAATCAAGCTGCCTGACTCTCAGCAAAGCATTCAGCTTGGAAAAACTGAAGACCTTCAGACTTGCCCAGCCTAACTCCCACAGCAGTGGGACAGCAATGAAAGGACTCTGGACAAACCGTTTTCCAGCTGTCCAAATCAAGACTGGGCTATTGCATAGTCTAACCTGTTCCTACAACCCACATGGATGGAGGAGGGGATGGGTGGGTGGATGTGTACAGACGGACGTGTGGATGGATGGATGGATGCTCAGAGTCCTTGACCAGTCTTTTCCCTGCCTGGTCAATGATGTTCCAGCTGTATTTTAGGATGGCAGCTATAGGGTAGCTCTTCATTTTCGGTCACTAGTAATGCCCAGCAGCCAGAGAGAAAAACAAGTGTTGCCTTGCCCTGAGAAAAGAACCTGGATTAAACCCCATCACAAATATCTCTAGCAGGATGAGGGATACATTTAGCGAAACTTTTACTCCTCACTCACTCAGAACCCCAGGGACCAGAGGTAGGCCTGGGAGAATGTAGGAGATACATCGGTGAGACAATGTCAGAGCAGCAGGACAAGGACTGCAGAGCTAATCCTGCCTGGCAGTTCTCCCTAATCCTGAGGCTTCAGGAACAGCTGGGGCTGCTGCTCAGACTTCTCTTCTTCTGACAGTAAGGGTGCTCACAAAGACGTGTATTTTTTGCAAGTGCACAGCTTTCTGGCTGCTATTTTTGTTGTGCTGTCTGATCTGCTCCTGTGGCATGATGATATTCCTGTTCTTTCCTTTACAGTATCTTCCTTAGATAGGGTGCATGGTGCCTTGCAAACATCCATAACTATGAGCATGTCTTCTCCCTTTGGTAGGGAAGGAAACTGAGGCAGAGGGAAGAGCTGTCAATGAGCCACGATTGCTCAGGCAAAGCAGGAAGCCTCAGGAGCTTAGCTCTGGTTTCAGTGCTTTAGCAGCAAGACTGTCCTTACCCTCTGAACTGGGCCACTTTAACTTGCCTTCGTGGTTTATTATGTGCAGGATTTTCGTCAGACGTGCAAAGTAAATTAGCACCGTATTCACAGCCATAATCACCTACCAATGATCTCATACATGTGGCACAAAGGGAAAGAATCTGCATGGGATTCTGTTCTGCAAGTATAATCCGCCCATAGCCTCCTTGTTAATTAGCTCCTCTCAAGCATCCAATCTGTGGCAATTATAGCAATCAAAAATGCATTCAGCCCCCACCCCTCCTGCTCCCCATCAGCACCTGACAAGCCGGCAGGCACATTATCCCAAACCATGGCAAGCACACGCTGATAGGACACAAACCTCCCCGCCGCCTGACTCAAGATTCATCACCCACAATACAAACCCCGGCACAAGGTCTTGCATACCAGGAATTATTAAAAAAAAAGAAAAGGGAGACAGAAAGAGACAGATTTCAATTTTCTCCCATAGTTTGGGGAGCCCATAGAAAACCGAGTGAAAGACGTTATTTAGCCCCTTGGGCTCAATTGGCGGCGTTTTCTTCTTCCTTTTTTTAGCTGATGCCAATGGAAAAGTGGATTTCTATTATTTTTAATGTTGTCTGATTGAAAGCACTGCTCCTCACATCGTGCTGAGAGGCCCAGGTGGGATGAATGCCCAGGGTGATTGATGCATTGTGCCATCCTCCTCGTTCTCAGAAGAGCACTTTATGAGAGCAGCAAGTGAGATTGCACTGGGGGATTCGGGCAGCACCGAGCACAGCCCTGCTACAAATATCTGCCAGTTAAATGCAGCTCCTTCCTCTTCTTGCTGCTTCCCAGGACTTCTTACTCTAAAATCTCTGTGACGTCTGTGCAAGAGCAGCTGCTGGTGGGGACCTTGGTTTAAAGATGGCCCTATGGGCACCCCTCGTTCTGCATGGAATCAATAGCAATGTACTTCTTGGGGAAAACCCTATGATTTGCAGTAGTACCTACTTACCTCAGTAACCCTAGAGGTAAACTTCCTCCTTAGCTTCCTGAATGGATTTTTTTTCTTTGTTGTCCAAGTGTGCTGGTAAAATGGCATCCTAGGGGTGTGTAAAGAATGCTCTAGACTTGAGACAAATCCTGACTTCCTGGGCCCTGGGCTGGACCTTGCTGGGAAAGCCATGAAAGCAGTGGTATGGGGAGCTATTTCAGCTTGTCAGATATCTGGCTGCAAACCCACTTCAGGGGTTCTTGGCATCTCCAAGAACCTCCCTCTCCATCATACTGGTACAGGTGTTTGGGGGCTTTTCCACTAAACCAACCACAGGAAATTCTCTCGATCAAGTTAAAACCTCCCTGAAAAGAAGGGTAGCTTTTTAGTCCAGATCCTGTCACCGACCAGCATGCAATCACGCCCAACAGCCATCCGTGGCAACCCATTGACATGTCTCAGTGCTAGGCACATGAGACAGTCCATGTGAGTGCTTCTGGGCCACTCCCATGTAAAGTCAGCTGCCTGATCTTAAACCAGGAGTGCTCACAATTCCCCCATCTCAGGCTGGCTGTGGGCAGATCATCCTTTTGATGGACTGATCCCTTGGGAAAGTTGAGTTCTCAGCCTGATGTTCCAACCTGCTGTTGTGAGAGATCTCAAGTCTGACTGGTTATGCCATTCTGGGTCCTGTAGGCTGCATGATGCTGCCAGGCTTTTACCTCTGAAGTGTTGAGCTATGCCAGCCAAGATGAGAGATGGTCCAATAAAGCACGGGCTAAGCTCAGGAACAGCCCCAGAGAGCTGCCATGTCCAGAATTACTTGCCCTTTGATCTCCTTCAAGGTCCTTGGAAGGAAGGAGCTATTACTGTTATTTGCAGACACATCTTCCTCATATGCCCTTGAACTCCTCTGCTGTGCTCTGCCTTGAAAATAAATGCCAGATAACCCACATCCCCACATTGCCTGCACAGAGCAGAGGTAGGCTTATGAGGGACAGACTGCAGAGAGCCAGAGACAGGGTGAGCACCTCCACAATAAGCTTCTCCCCAGGTATCTGCATGACTCTTCAGCCAACATAGTGCTTTCTGCATGGTTCATTCAGCTCTGCTCTTCAGGCTTAACAGCAGTGTGAAGGTTGGGTGTGGGCACAGGTATCATTTGTGCTGCCCAGGTCCTCAGTATGACCCAAGAAACCTGCCATCCCACAGGGATAGTTCAGGAGAGGTGGGTGAGAAGAGGGGGAAAAGCTGTATGAGCAGCAGGCCAGTTGCTGCTCCAGTCAGTAGGGAGGGCTTTTCCATCCCTGTCTCACCAGAATAGTCTGGGAAACTGCCCCCAGGCAGAGCCAGAGCCGCAGGCAGCATCTGCCTTGGATGCACATGCAGGCAGCTGTTTCCAGCCACTGTCCTCCAAGGATCACAGAGTCACTGATCCGGCCACAGCAGCAGCAATGGAGACAGGCCTATTAGACATATTGGCATCTCACCTTGGGGTCCAGCGGAATTTCCTCCTCTCTGGCATTGCCAAGCCATTTTTATCTCCCTGCAGCAACCCTCTGCACCCTGCAGGGCATCCCTTTCTCTCGCCTCTCCACATTACAGCTCATTTCTCTCTAACCACTGGACTTGTCACAAAGCCATCCTCACCGCAGGTCCTGCTGGCCCAAGCCATGCCTGCTTTCCGGCACTCAGGCAAGTGCCGGGAAGAGGATTAAGCCCCAAGTACTGGCTTTGGCCATCTGCCATCAACAATGCCATTCCCTTTTGGTTGCCCAATAAAGACCCTGCACCAGCATCTTCATCACTGGAATCTGTTCTTTCTGTCATCGCAAATGTGTGGGAGGAGAGAAAAGAGCAAACAGCTAAATGTCGTGGGGAGGGTTTCTCAGCCATGAAATGACTTCCCAGGACAGTGTGGTTACCTCATATCTCTTGATTATCTCCATTTGTTTAGGGGTTCGTGAGGGGGAGTTTGTTCCTCAGAACACAAAACTTGTTTGCTCTTTCCCCTCCTCCCACACATTCGCGATGGGGGAGAGAACAGACTTGCATCAGGGTTGTGCCCCCTGAGGGGTCAGGGTTTGTGGGATGAAAATCTTGCTGCCTGCATCCTCCATGGGATGGATGCTGAGCCCGGGTCTGGGGTGCTGCTGCATGGAGCTGTAGGCTCCTCTGCCGAGGATTCAAGCCTATACATTGGTATGGAAAGGGCTGAAGAATGGAAACAAATTAGTCTATATGGAAATACTGAGAATATTAGCTGAATTAGTTAAGCTGTTATTCAGCTTCCCTTTTTGCTTCCTGCTTTCTTTCCTTCTCAAGCCAAAAAAGCTGGTTTACATTCTAATGGCTTTAATTACTTCACGAAAATGTGAGCGGATGGGGAAGCGCTGCCACCAACAATGCTTTAATGGTTGGCTGAACGCAATTTGAATTAATTTGGTTGATATGGCTATTAGTGCTAATACTCCAGGGCCTGTTTCATTGGTGTTGCTGTAACTTCCCATGCCCCTGACAGAGCGTAGGCTTCCAGGCACTTGCTTGGTCACCCACCCACCGAGGCACCTTGAGGAGAGTTAGGAATTGCCCTGTCTCCCTCAGTCCTGACTGTATTTCACTTGGTTACATGAATCCTGCTTTTGGAAATTACTTAGACCTGTCTTTGAAATTGTACCAATCCACAGAGCCATCTTTCCTGTGCCTCTGTCTCTCACAATCACACTCTCTGGCATCCAGAAAGGTGTGAAATCTGCCCAAAGTGCTTCCCATCTTGGCTCTGTGTCTGTGTGCGTGCCTGTGTGTGTACTTTCATGTCTATGAAGGAGCTGAGCTTCAGCTGCTTCTTCTCTGTGTAGAAAATAATAGGATTCCCCTCTGTCTAATTATCTGGCTCACAACATTTGTGGAAACTTCATCTCACTAAGATCTCTGACCCTCTGAAAATCATGGGATGGAAATAGCCTGAAGAGTTTAAGTCTTCAGGAGTGGGGATTTGCAGCCCTTTGGATAGCATGGTACTCCCATGTTGAGCAGATCTGTGCAAGTCTTGTCTCTTTAGGAAGCCAACAGATAAGCAGCAGCAGCTTTGGCAGCATCGTGGCAGTAGCCTCACACCTGACAGCTGAAACTGGTTGCTCTTTTCTGTACCATGAGGTCCTGTTTTGTCCAGCTCCAGGATGGACTTAAACCACAGTACCAGCCACAGTTACTATAGACCTTCTCCTCTCTCTCTGCCTGCTGAGGATCAGGCCATGAGTGCCACCTTGCAGGTAAGCCTTGAAGGCAAGTGGCTACTGTGTTGGCAGTAGGTGATGCACAGACTCAAGCAGGTGTGGATGGACCAGGATAGTGCAGCTTCTCTTATTAGCACCTCTCAGGGTTGTGTTTGCAGCAGGTCACCTAGATCAGTCACAAGACACAGGAGCTGTCACTGGTCCTTTATTCCCTTCCCATCCCCAGTAAGTCTCCTCAGGCCTCCCTCCTGCCCTCAGAGCTGCTGTGAGTGATGTGGAACGTGTGGATGCCTTCGTTTCCCTTGCACCTGATTTGCACCCACCTGCCATCACATTTATCTTGGCCCCTAACACTGCTGCAACAGCCAGGGAGGGAGATCTGGCAGGGTGTTAATAAAGAGCCTGAAGGAGAAGGAAATTAAAATCGTCTTCTGCTTTGTTTCCTTTCCTTTACCCCCACAGTGCTCCCACCTCCCTGTCTCACACACAGACTCCGCTTCTCATTGCCAATGCTCTCTCCTGGGATGGATTTTCTTTGATCCACCTGCAACCAAATCCTCCCAAATGCCATCAGCTTCACTGACTTACAAATCTGTCATGCTGGAATGGGCTGAGAAGCTTGCCACTTCTTTGTATTTCATTCCCCTTTCATGAACTTCAGGTGGAAAAAGCCAGCGCTGGGACCACTGAGCCTTTTGTGGAGGCTGATGTTGCATATCCTCCCCTGCTTTAACCAAGGTGGCATTTTGTTTTGCACCGGGCTGGAGGTGGGACCAGCAGTGCTGAGGCTGGAGATGCTGGTGAGACCTGCCCTGACAGATGCCGAGGGGGGCTGGGATTACTCCTTTGGGAGTCTGCTGGGTAGTTCAAAGTTGAGGCATCACCTTGAATGCTCAGTCATATTTATCTACAGGGAACGATTCTCCAGACTCTTCAGCTGCCTGGCCCAGCCTGTTACCCCCATCTGGCTCCCTTCTCTTCCCCTGCATCTGCAGTAACCAGGCCATTAGCAGTGACCCCAGCAGCTCCATAAGCACAGACCTGAATCACGCACCAGCTGCAGACTGCTGGGCCCCCTCACCTTTTGACCTGTTCATGAAACTTTGATCTCAGCCCAAAAGTATTCAACTAAGGTACCTTTCTGCCTCAACACTTCTGTGATGGGAGAGGGTAGCAGTGCTAGCATAAGTTCTCTTGTCTAAAGAAATGCCCCAAACTTTCTGTTTGTATCAACTGTAATCTACTATCTGGTTAAAGCTGTTGCCTCTGGCCCTCAGGCTATCCTGAAAGAGCTGGGGAAGGATGGGTGTCCTCAAACGGATGCACAGCCCTGTTCAGCTCTTTCATCCTTAGCAAGTGCTGAGCTCCCTGGGGAAAGCTGAATTGATACAGGGTCTTTCCAGCATTGTGGATCTGTGGATTATAAGCCTGCTATACTCTCATGCTGAGGAGGGCAGTGGGTCCATCCTGAGATCTTTGGATGCCCCAGTGCTTGGTGTGAGGCACATTCTGAGGCTGGGCAGGTTGCAGACTGTGGGGGAAGTCAGTCTGGTTCTAGCCCTGCAACTGAACGTGCCAGAACACAAAGAGAACAATCAAACATTAATATTCATACTTGAGTGCTGGTGATGGACTGATTACAGTCTGCAAGGAAGATATCAGACTGCTCACGGCAGGGACAGCTTTCTGAGGTATAAAAGAGATTATTGTATATCTAAAATACAGACTTTGAGAAATGTTTTCTTGGCTCCAAGAAAAAAGCTTCTTTATTTGTGGAGTTAATTTGCATTTACTGTAGCTTGCATTAAAGTTACCCGTTTCTTTTCAGTCAGGGGACTTCTCTTTTGTTCACATGAAAGCAGGCAGATTAACCATCTGCAATGCACGTGTTCCTCCTACTAATTGCTTATGGGATGTTCCACATTCCACTCCCCAGAACAACTTCCCAAAGACTAAGCCAAAGTCACCACAACTTGCCAACAAGATTACCTAGGAGGGAAGGTACTGCCCCAGCAACATGAAAATACAGGGTAATACAGACATGGACAGGCACTGAAGGATGAATCCAGTGCCCAATTCTGCTAAAATTCCCTATATTACAAGAGCAATTACAGGCTGTGCCTATCAGACATCCCTTCCCTACTGGCCCTGCTAGCATCTTGCAAGGACATCACAGGGGAACATCAGGCAGCTTTGAAAGGAGCTCATGACTTCTTTGGTGCACACGCAGTATGTCACAAAGTGTGGCAGTTCCTCTGGCATCCCTGCCTGGCTTGCTAATGAGAACTCCTTTGATTCAGTGTCCACTGTTGGCCTTTGTGGTATGTAGAGGGGCTTTTAACAACATTATCAAGCGGGCTCCGTGGTTTTAGGTGCTGTACATAATTAAAGAGTCTTCTTGTGTTAAAACATTTACAGTCTGAAAAGGCTACATAAAAGACAGAGGCTGGAAACCCAGAGAAATGATGACCCAACTTCAGAAAGGTATTTTATCTCACCGATGCTAAGAAACTCCCCCAAGGCCACAGCAAAACTGGCAGAGCTCCCAGTTGTGTGTCCCATCAATAGAAGGGGCATTTTTCCCCCTTCTAAGCAGTGGTTGGGAAAAAATCAGCAAGGAAGTGACTTACCACAGTATGTGCTCTGCAGTAAGAAGGATTTATGTCTTGTTTCTGGGTCTGAATGTTCCTCTGGAGATGTCCTGCTTACCTAACCCAAACCTGCTATTGCTAGTAGTTGACATTTTTGTAGGTATAAATAATTTTCTATCCCTCCATCTCAAAGTTGCACACTCGGTCCCTGGATCTTACAGGATTCAAGAAGGATGCATGAAGTATGGATGCTCTGTGCCCTGCTCCTTGGATAGAGCATGAGCCAAGCCAGGTCCTTTGTAAAGCCCTTGGTCTGGGCGGCTAAAATTGTCCAGCCGATGTCTGTGCTGCCTGTTTTCAGAAGGCCTGTACATCTGTGCATCAGATAACAAATATCCTTTAGACCCCTCTCAGATGTTCATCTTAGGGGACATCTGATCGTACGTTCTCCAGAGGCATTTAGCTTGCAGGGAGTCAGCGCTAAGATTTATACATGGTTTAGCTAATTACTGCAAATTGCCAATCGCCAATCATTAAAGCACGTTAAAATAAAAGCACGCGATGCAGGTAAGAAGGCTTTCAGAGGGGCCATATTTGCAAGCAGCTAGAGGGAACTCTTTTCCTCTCCTTCTTTTCAAGTGAAATTTTGCATATTTTTTATGCTTCTGGCACCAAAAATGACGATTTCTGCCTCCTCCTGCAGGTCTGAAGAAACACAGCTTCTTAGGCTCAAAGGAAGAAAAGCAGCAATCATGGGGACAAGAGCATCATAGATGCCCCAAACAATCTGATACCATTTTTCAATACCCAATGTCTCTAAATCCATTGTGAGAGAGGACTGCATCTCTCGTCTGAGAAGCCCAGGGTGAAGATTTCATCTAAAGCACCATCTTGCCTTTGTACAAAGGGATTTGTAAAGAACAAAAGCTGCAAATAATCCCCCCATCTTAATAAAATAATAAGACAATGTTACAAGCAGTCTGGGGAAAATCTAGATAGGCTTCAAATTTGGATGGGCAGCTTAAGCTAGGGAGATTTAACAGTTTGACAGACGTGTTTGTGCTGTCCTAAATCGTTTTGTGGGCAGAGGACAGCAATGTAGGTTCTTAGATGCTCCTGGCACTCTTCTGCTAGGAAGAGCTGTCCAAATTCCTTGATTTCCTTCCTGTGAGCAAACACTGGTTCAGACCCTTGACTGGCAGAGACTGCCTTTTCCCCTCTGACGGCGGGGGAACCCAGCCAACTCGAGCCTGCTGAGTGCCTGGCTCACTTTCTGAGCTCCAGTGTTGAGGATAAGTGTGCCGGAGAGGCTTCGGTGAATGAGCCTGTGTGCTCAAGAGAGACCATCTGGTTTTACTGGAAATGCTGCAGATTAAAAGTCTCCTAATGGTATTTAATTTAGATTCCATGAGACCTCCAGTGGATAGCTAACAAAGGATCAAAATTGTATTTTTTAAAACATCTCCACTGAGAGGTAGCAAAGCTGCTGAAGCTTAGTGGATGCAAGTGTGTAAACACTGCTCAGCAAGCTCCTAAGCACAGCTTTGGTTCATGCATGCACAGCAAAAGCCAGCAAACAGCTCTTAAGCTTTTTGTCTCAACTCAAGGATTTCCAGAGGGTTGTGATGATGAGATAGGTGCTGGAGACTGGTGCAAGGACTGTGGGCTGCTGGCAGAGTTTGTCCTTTGCCTGGAGCAGTGTAGCTGTATTCTCAACTTAATCTTGGAGAATTTAGATCAGACAGAGAAGAAATCTGAATGTGTTTCTAGGGAAGAAACCGGGTACTTCTTTGTGGATGCTCAGCATCTTGCAGATCCAGGCTTAGACTGGTGATAAGTGCATTTGGGATGCATCCTTCGGAGTCACCTCTGCTTTTAGAGATTGTATCTGTGGGTGTTTGACCCTGCTAGATCTCAGCCACACTCACGAGAATATTGCAACTGCTTGTTTCATGCAGCATTTACCTGTCTTCTCACTTTCTTCCTGAGTGTAGTCCTCACTTCTTCCATTTGCTGCAGTCAAGGAGTCCTTGCTGGGATGCCACAAGTGGTGCTGGACCATCAGGCTGTGTAACCCTGGGTTTCACAGTAACGAAACCTTCTGGCAGGACACTGCCCTGCGGAACATAGCAAGGCTTCACTGCTGTTACTCCACCTCCTGCCAGCAGTAAGATTTCCTGCTGTTGCAGTGCAGTGTTGTACAACCTATGCTGAGTCCTCTACCTCAATGGTACCATAAATCCTGATGTTGATGCTCCAATTATCTCTCTCAGTGCACGTCTGACTTCAGAATCCCATCATACAATTTCACTTAAATTCTGCTAGTGACAGAGTCGTTAAGTGCAGTCTGGTCACCCTAATTCACTTAATAATTTGACATTGCCATTTTTTCACCTTTTTTATGCCCATACGAGGAGGTGATTATAATCAGGGAAGTGACTTGGTTCAAATGACATAATTGGTTTTCGTATTTATTCCCCCTCACTGATCTCAGTTCAAATGTGCTCAGCACACAAGTCAAAAAGATGATTTCTTCTAATTATCAGTTCTGTCGAGCTCATCTTGGGCTCTGCAAAATCCAGCTGTATCCTTTGTGCCTTTACCATGCTGTCACCAAGAATAAAGTGTTTGCAATCAGGATGCAGTCAGTCATGTTTTGTTGCTAATGTGCAAGGCAGAACGGAAGCTCATTTGCCCCTCCACCCTGTTACAGGCTATGTTGAGTCAGGAGAGAAAAAAAGTATATTTCCAGCTGGGGGTGGCTGCAGGGGGCTGTGTGGGGGGAACGACGCAAGAAGGATGTTCCAGGCTGCAGGAACAGCAGATGAGGTGAGGCTGATGAAAGGCATGGTGGATGAAATCACTCTTGAGTCAATCTCCCTGAACAAAGGGTGAGTGGAAGGGTCATGTCCCCTTGCTTGAAAGCTCCCTGCTCTGTGGGCTGGGTTTCTTACAGCAGGGTCCTGCAGCCTTTGCTGACTCTTCCTGCAGTCAAGAGTTTGGGTCACACAGTTGTATTTATAGGTCTGTGACACAGTCTCAAAGCTGAGGTCATACTTGAATAGATTGACATTCAAGCAATACATGTCACTGATGCCATGGACCTTCATCATTGAAGAAGTGGTCTCTGCTAATTGAGTTCCTTCTGAGCTTTCAGACCTTGCTTTTGCAGGCTGAGACCAAATTGTGGCTCTTGATGAGAACCTGGACTTGAGCTACTCTTGCCATGGGAATGGGAAGGGACACATAAAGGGAAAGCTTTGGAGAAAGAGCCAGAAGACCACAGCTTTTTCTCCTTGAAGATGCTGGGTGAAGCTACTTCTTCCTTATGGATGGAGCCACAACAGCTGTACACTAACACATCCCCTGGCAGCAGTGACAGTCTGATTCTGGAAAGTGTTGTCTTCACCAAAGGAAGCAGTGGGTCCACAGCTCTTATGCCATTCTCAACAGTTTTTTGGCTTATCAACAACCTAATTTGTTTGTGCACAGAGCTGGCCCTGCTAGTGGGTTTGATAGACAGCTCATCAAAAATCAGGGCTCAAATGGGCCTTTGCTTAGGACCTCTATTTAATGTGTCCATCTGTTGCGTGGATGACACAGATGGCAAAAGCCATATTTCGGCAAGACTTCCGCATATCTCATTGCCTGACAGGCCGGGGGGTGAGCTGATGGCAGGGCAAAGGGGAGAAGCTCTAAGTGCTGGGAGGCTTTGTGGACAGGTGGAGAGAAGCAACTGAGGAACAAGCAGCTGGGGGCTGAAGACAGATAATTCCAAGTCATACATTTTTAACAAAGTGGCTTCTACCTGCAACAGGCAGCTGAGGAGTGTGGCTCCTTCTCCATCTGCCAGCACTTTCTGACCCAGACTGCAGGTCCTGCTGCAGCAGAAGCCCTGTCGAATATCAGACAGCTCAGCACAGAGTGGCTGCGCAAAATCCTATGGGCTGTGGTACCCGTGGTTACAGAGCTGCGGAGCCCCGTCTCCCGAGCCAGTCTGCTCTGAATTTCCCCAGGAAAACCCACTGCGATTTCAGACGTCTGGTGACACATTTTCTACCCTTTCTTCCCTCTCCTTGTGTCATCTGGTAGTGGTGGTTTTGTTTTCTGACACAGCTCCAGCATTTCAGGGGACTTCGGGGTGCCTTATGCATGGGGTGTGGACAACATGCTCTGGCGACTCTTCTGCATCACGTGGTTGCCCTGGGTCTGCAATTGCCAGGGATGTGGCTTGAAGACTCTTTTCTTCCCTTCCAGTCTTACGTGCCTAATTCCTCTGAAATAATCCCAAAAGGGCAGTCAGACATTTCCATAATAAGGAGCATTCTGAATAAGCAGTTTCTGTCTCTGCCTCATCTGTAAGCTTTTCATAAGACAGCAAGTAGTTACTTTTGAAAGTAAGAACAAAACTCTAAAGAAACCAAACTGAATTTATTTCTTTAAACAGTTGTAGAAAAAATCTAATTAAGATGATGGTGTTGTCACGCTCTGTGTTGCTTTCAGTGCTTCTACTTGGATGGAATAGGTAAACTCTACTTACACTTAAAGCATGGACAATTTTATACTTATACATTTATATAGATAAATATACATACATATATCTATGTATACTGCTAAGCTTCCCTAATCTTCCCTACAGCCCTTTTGGAGAAAGCTTATGTTTGTCTTGCAGATGTAGAAGGGGATTACACCTCTAAGCTTAGTGCATGATACAGTAGTTCTGCACCTGAAATAAAGATAAGGGGAACAATTCCCCTGACTGTATTAATAATTTTCCCTGCAGAAAGAATAATATTCACTCTCCCCTTCAGATTGATTACATTGTGCAGTTTTATATCAGTCACACATCAAAAATCCCCAAATCCCCTCAAAACAGACTGGTTTTTCCTGAGTTGAAACAAGAAGGATTAACACAGAATACAAATGTAAAGTTGATAATAACTTTTCTTTCTAAAGCTTCCATTACTTTCAGATTTAGTTCACCCCAAGTTAGAGGAGCAGGTGATCCTGTTTGTTTACCCCTTTGGCATGATAAAGGAGATTTCTAAAAGCTTTTTCCATTTCTCTGAGTTTGAGACCAACAAAGCAGACAGGTACAGTGAGTTCAGACATTACCAAGAGTTTTCAAATATCTTGTTTCTGAGGATTTGGCGTACTTTGCCATTTAGTAAATCCATCTGTCCGTGTATCCATCCTCACAGAACCCCACAGTTATCTTTGCACTGAGATACAAACTCTGTGTTTGCAGAAACACGCTGTCACACCCATCCACCCTCATATTTCTAAGGCAAGCACTGGCACTCAGGCGTGCCCACTGCTGTAACCACTACAATTAAAAACCACGTCTTTGTCCCATCCTGGGCCTGAATCGTATTATCAGGTGCTGAGTGAGCAAATGCAGTGCAGTGATTTGGGCTGCTCTTTTGGCCTAGAGATTTGTGCTATCCCTCCCTGGGCTGCCAAACAGCTCAGACTGCAATGAATCTCTAATTAAATGCACATTAATTAGAAGTCTTTTAAAGTCTATTTTTTTCCCTAGTTTTTGTTATTGCTTTTTCTCACAGTACTTCAGGCTCTGCAACTCAGACTTAGTTGTTGCCAAAGGGATCCAAGAAAATGTGTGTAGGGCTTGGTACTTCCACAGGGTCCATTCTAGGAGAACATGGGCAGGAAACTGGGCTTGTCCAACCCTGCAGTGACATATGGACGTAACCCCTCTGCAGACGCCGCATCATGCCTGTGCTGTCCTTTTGGGGAACAAGAGTTACTCAGGCTCCAAACCCCAGAGTGTAGGTGTGCTGGGATTGGTAATGCAGTGGGAGCTCCCAGAGTGGGGCCTTGTTGTGCTTGTCAAGAAAAAACATCTTTTCTTCAGCAAATTTACACTGCTTCTCCCAAGGTCGTCTTTCTGATAAAGCAAACACAAAAGAGTTACCTTGGATCATATCTAACAGTTTCCAAGCAGGCTATTGCAGCCCAGCGTGGCAGGAACTCTCATGCTGTGAATGAAAGAAGCACCCTAGATTTTCACATTGAGGTATTCACTTACGAGCCAGACCCCAGCAGAGCATTTCGGAGTGCGGGGACAGTGGGCACACAGGGCATGGAAGAGTCAGGAACTATTGCTCTGCATTTATCTTCTACCTCTGCACATCTTGCTTGTCCTTCTCTCCCCTCATCTCACCATTCCTGAGTCCCAGACCAGCATGGTGGGAGGCAGACAGGCATCTCCCTGCTCCCTTCCTTGGATGCAGACTGATGCTGTTCCCATCCCCATGGCTCTTATGTGGGAGAAAGAAGTAGTCTGGGAGCCAGGGTACAGGGGAAGGGGACAGCATATGAGAGGGAAGAAAGATGCTGGGACAACTGATTCATGGCTTACAGCCAAGGAGAAGGGATGGGAATCTGTATCCAATCACAGGCACCAGCCTAGAAAAAAAGGGCTGAGTAAGCATCCTTCCCCTGCAGAAAGTGCCAGGGAGGACTTTGCAGTTGCCGATGAGAGAGACTTTTCCCCTGTGTCACTACTACAGTACCATCCCTGTGAAGTCCTCCCTCCTCCTCGAAGGCTTAGAGAGCCATCAGAGCAGCCCCACCTTTGCATGATCAAGGCTTGACTCCATCATCTGCATCCGGGCCGTCAGTCCTGCCCTTGCTAACGTGCAGCAACAGGCAGCTCTCACCAGTGACACAAGTTGGGAGAGCTCTTTGGGATAAACCAGTGGATTTTCCCTTCTACATATGGCAGCAGCTCAAGCTACCCAGACTCTTCTGGCTTCTTCACTGGGAGCAAGCTTTGATTTTCTGTGGGTGCTTGGCTTTGGTGCTTTGCCACATGGGAGAATGGAGAGTCCCAGTCCTCAGGGCAACAGAAATCCCAGCTCACGGCCAGGCTCATCTGTGACTCCTGGTTGTGTGGCTGGACATGCTGGCAGTAGGTTGCTCCGTATTCTCATTGAGGTCACCTGACAGCCATCCCAGCCATGACAGTGGTTGATATGCAAAATCTCCTGCCTATCCTCTGTACCGAAACAGAAGTGGGACCCCAGAGAGCCTCCACTGGCTGGTGTGAACCTCTGGTAGCCCTCAGTCTCCCAGGCCAATTAAAATCCTTTTCATTAATGTGTCTCATCTCCAGACCCCTCTGGGGAACTTATACCCCTCATTAGTGTAATTGGGAGATGCTCACACTGAGACAGAGCCCACTCAGACACTGAACTAACAATACTGTTGTGAGAGTCAGTCCCATAACCCGAGATGCGGCAGGGTGAAGGGGTCCCCTAAGGTCTGGCATCTCATGAGGACCTTCCATAATCCTTCCTTGCAGGGTTCAACAAACAATGCAATGGCACTTTTTTTAAAGAGTATTTGTTGCTTCTGCAGTGCCTGTGTTGAAACATCTCTGCCCCTGGGTCTCCACTTGCTTTGCAAATGCTTGCCACACTGTCTGTCTACCCACTGGTTGTCTACAGATTTGAAAACCCCCAACCTTATCCTCAGGAACCAGTAGGTAATTATCCAACTCCCATGTCAAAAATGGGGAAGCTGAGACAGAGGGCTGTGAAATAGAGTATAAACAGTGTGATCTCCTCTCTGCCCCCAGAGGGGTGAGGGGGTAGCAAGAGCATATGTGAAGAATCCTTCTCAAAAAAAAAAAAGTTCATCCAAAGCTGTTTCCAGAGAGCCAGAGAGCAGAGATTTCATGGTCTGTATTTCCTAATGTGTCCTTACCTCCTGGGACAGACTGAATACAGCTGGCCACAGCCATGCCACCTTTTAGAGGGCTATCATCAGCCATGGTGTGGGGAAAGCAGGCTCTTGCTCATGGTGGTGGTAAAACTGGTTTAAAATGGGGCTGGCACTGGGGTGAAGAGCTGGTGAAGACAGGGTACAAGGCAGGACCTGCGCTCTACCCTTTGCTCTCGTGGGCAGGTAATTAAACACACTGAACATAGATGTTATTCTGAAAGACAGTTTGCACATGAGCCTGAAATAAATGAGACAGCAGCATGGGAAGGTGTGAGACCAGTGCTGTGAAATGAGGAGGGGGCAGGGGTGTCAGCTCCTGCCCTCTGCCCTGACAGCGCTGGGGAAGCAGAGCACCCATTTCCTGAGAGATGCTGTGCTCCTGGGAATTGGTGTCCTGTATGGTGCTTCCCCTGTGAAGATGCAGGTAATATCATTGTCAGTCACCTCCCAACTGATTTCCAGTGAGTCAAATCAAACACCTTATTTAGGGAGAAGCAGCAGCACAAAAGACCATGTGCTTAGTATGGTAGTAAATCCTCCCTGGTTTCCCCCCTTGGTGGAACAGCTGTAACTGTACAACATTACAATTTTCCTTCATTTTTTCTGCCTGCAAGGACCAGGGCTACTGCTTAATACTATAGACACAGACTGGAGCAAATTAGAATAAGTGACGATATAAAGGCAGAAGGTTTTGATAGAACCTGGCTCAATGAGAAACAAATTTGTATGGCATTTAAGAGGCCTTCTGCCTCCTCTAAGTATTGGCTCCAAACTGATATAGAGCAGGACTTGTATGGCAGAATTCTTCTCTTCCTGTCTTAAAAGTATTATGAAAGATTAGTGCCTGCTGTCATCATGGTTTGCAGGCATGTTATTGTTATTAATTATGGTTATTACTGTAGCGCAGATCTACCCAGCATCTGGCTGACAGGCTGCCTGAAGAACCAGGGCTGCCAGCCGTGGCGAGGCAGCTCCTGCTGTCTGGCCAGGTTGGTAGCCAAAAGCTGGCAGCTGCCCGAGCAGCACGAGCTCACCCATGTCGTGGCCAGCTGGCTCGGGCGTGAGGATGCAGTGCCAGCGAGCCTGGCGGCACGCGGGAACCCAGCTGCCTGCAAACACTGCCTGCTGCCTGCCCAGAGGTGGGAGACCAGAGAGCACGGGAAAGGGAGCAAGGATTCGGAGAAGAGCAGCCACTCTGAGGTGTTGGGCAAAGCTGGGGATAAAATATGAAAGGTTTTTGTGAGTGTTTGCAGGCAATGGATTCAGCTCTGGAAGTTTTGCATAGACCTGGTGCTTTTATCAGCCTGGAATGCTTGGGAATGCTGGAAGGCTTTTATGTAGCGTTTTTTGGAGGTAGAGGAGGACTTTGGTATTTTCTCTTCATCTCTCCTCTTTTGTCTCTTTGCTTTCCCTGTTTGAGTGAAAGCAGAGAGAGGAAAGAGGAAAAAAAGAAGCACTCCAAATTGAAACAGGAGGGCTTGAAGCTTTTCTGGAAAGCAAAGGAGAGGAAACCTCCCCTGGTGGCCCTTCCCTGGGGGAAGAATGAAAGAAAACGTGGTGAAATCAAAGTATTTGTGGAAATGTAAATTCCCAGTAAACAGTGTGGGGGAAGGAGACTGTGAATATTTAAGTAATTTTACTTAGCTCTGTCAAGGGCAGCACAGCCCTGGCAGAGGGGCTGCCACCTCTGGGAGCCCTGGGACACGGAATCGCTGAACGCCCCAAGGCAGGCGATTCACCCCAAGGAACTAATCAGTGCTGCTGCAGAGAGATGCTGCCTACTCCATGGGAGTTTCTATTTTTGCAGTGACTTACAGTCATCACTGCTCTAATGGGAATGGCCAGGTGCTAATGAGCATCCCCAAATGGGATGTCTTGGCTTGCTTCGCTTGACAGCAGGATGCAGGAGCCCCAGCCAACCTTATCACCTCCACAGGTAGCTGGTGGGCCTCGGCAGGACCTTGCGTGTGACTCGGACAGGGGAACCAACAAAGACATTCACTCCATCCAGAAGAGGAGAAGATTATTGGCTGAGAAAACTGCTGCAAGAGGAGCAAAAAGCAGTCTGCGATGCTACCTGCCTTTTGTAGGAAGAGTCTGTACGTCTCCTTGTCCAAAAATCTGGAATCCTGGGAGACGGGGCTTAGCAGCTACAAATGCTTTTGGCAGCACATAACTCTACCAGGCAATTACTTGGTGAGTGACTTGTTTGTGTTACACAGCAACTGGAAGAACTTTCTTTCCTGAAGGACCTCGTAGTAGTGGGGATCATAGGTTCACATGCTTAGAGTAGAGTCCCTGACCCACAGAAACCCTGAGGGAGGTGGAGGAATCAGAAACACAAAGAAGCCCAGAGGGTGAGCTTGCTGTGTCCTGACACTTATGCATCTGCAGCTATATACTGGCATGGCCACAGAGCCTGCAGGTCTCAAGGCTCATCCTCTGTTGTCTCCCAAAACTGATTCCAAGCCATTTCAGGGGTAGCTGTTGCTGCTTAAACCCAGAGCAGGTGAAGCCCTCAGTTTGGTGTTATATCTCTGTGCCCAGAGATCCCTTTTTCATTGAGTCTTTGGGCAGGAAAATGAGAAAAGGCCAAGACATGGGATAAAACATTAGGACAGAGCTTTTGAACCATTTATTTTAAGCATCCTGATGACTTTCTTTCTAGGTCCTGGCCTTGCTATGACCATGGGAGTCTGTAGGCAGAGCTCTGCTCTAGCAGTAAAGTGTTGTTGCAAGGGCTAGAATGTGCTGCCTGTACCCAGGAGGTGCAGAAGGTGCCCAAGATGCTCCATGAGACTTCTTCTTCTGGCAGACAGCATGTGAGCTCCTCACTGGATTGGGAATGCTAGTCCCACATCCCCTCCTAAGACAAGGATGGGGACTTATGATCAGGAAGGAAAAAGTAATTAGGAACTCCTCAGAGCTACCAAATTAGTGTTGAGCTGGTCAAAAGTGGAGACAGGAGAAAGTACACTGTGCTGCCGAGTCCTCAGCAGCATGGAAATGTGGCTGCAGTTCAGGAGCCTAATAAAGAGCAGAGACATACACAGGCTTTATTAGCCACATGTCAGAAAGCACAGTCTACAGTAAATCCTACTTAGCCATATGCTAGAAGAGAATTAAATGCTTTTTAGCTCTGAGCCAGTTATGTAAACTTGAGAGAGTAGAAAAACGATAACAAATATCAGCAGAGGAGCCTTCAGTATATGCCAGTTATTAATGTATTTATCTAGGCCATTAATTTATTGAAGATACATTATTTTCAGGGACAGACCTGTTAAGTCTGACAGTTTAATCAACACCCAAAGGGAAAAATTTCGTGTTATAAAGTAGTAAAACTCCCATTGATTTTGATATAAGCTCCATTTTTTATTTTGTATTTTTTCCCCAGCCATCACAGTCTGTTTGACAGACTCATTAACAAGATATTAAACTGCCACACTCTTCTTTTTTTAAGGACAATAAATTACTATGGAGAAAGATGTTGTTGTCATTAACAGATGTCTTTCACATTGTAAACATCCCTTGACTGATAAGCAGAGAATGGAAGAAGTTGCAAACTAGCCTTTTCATGTTAAATAAATAACAAGACTGGAAAACTGGCACTGAAATCAATGCCAGTTTGCTCAGTGAAGAATGCTGTACTAGAGGACAGGATGGTTTAGGAGATGGATAATGGGATACAGAGTTTTTTGCCTGGTTGTATTTTGCCATATTAATCCATCCTGACTGTGGGGGAGAGAAGCTTTGTGGCTGCCTGGGAGACTCATGCAGGGATATGACTGATCAGGGCTGTGGTGTGGGGCTGGACAGCCCCATCTTGTTCTGACATGGTTGTTGGTCAGAATGGGTCCATTCTCCATCAGGTCACTTCATCTGTGTGATGGATGCAGCAAGGCTTGCATCAGGAGCTGGCTGGCTTGCAGCTCAGAGAAGAAACCAGTCTGAGGTGGCAAGGGGCCAAAGTGGGCCCATGATGCCACATCATTTGGCACAGTGGAATCCCCCACCAACCACAGCACCCTCTGGATGCAGGCATCTGCAGGGGTGTGCAGCATTATGTTGTGTCAGTTTTCTGACATGTGGGTGAGAAACCCACTCTTCTGCATGGAGGAGGAGGATGGGAGCTGCAGAGTTCATTAGGAAGGGCTGGAGCCAACATGCCTGCACTAAGCAGAATTTCCTAGGCATCCTCTCCAGGAGGGACGGGGAGGACAGACCCACAGGTGTCTCTACATGGGTACCAGCTCCATCGAGACAGGAAGAATGGGGAATGACCAAGCACATGGGGCTGCAGGTGGTGGCTCAGCACCATCTGACTCATTTCAGCTCCTCTCTGAGGTCTCTCCGTGAGAGGCATTTTAGGTTGGGTTCCTCCTTTGACAGTAGAATTATGAGACATCATTCCCCAGGACGGCATTGAGTTAAAACATTCCTGGCTTCCCTGGCATCCCCTTTCTTCCTCCCCCTCAAACTAGCCTTCCCCATCCAACGTGTTCCCAGCTCAGAGCACTGCTTTAATGCTCCGTTTTATTGCATGCTCTTAATGACGCATCTGCAGATACTTCCTCTCTCTAACTGAGAAAATTCTTGCTGGGATGGAAATTTGAAAATGAGAGTCAGATTGTTTCCACATCACAGGGCACAGCCAGGCTTTAAATATAACAAAATTCCTGAAATCCGTAATCCTGTCACCTAAGTGTTTAAATAATTGACTACAGAAACATCCCACAGGCCCAGCTAGGAAAGTGAGAGTGTTTGCGTTCTAATTGATCACTAAATGCAAAGCAAATAGCTCACGGGTCTGTCAATAATTACTTTAGAAGAGGCAGCCATGGTCACTAAAATGAACTTAATCTGCTCCAAGACTCAGCAGCACCTACAGGTGTAACCGCCAGCTCCGGCTGTTAACTCTAATGACTTTATTATTTCAGTGTCATTAGTTCTGTTCCTCTCTAAGTTTTGCTAACAGGCATGCACATAACCAGCCTTTGCTACTGAATCATTCTCCCACTCCTTTATTTATTCCTTTCACTCTGTGGGGGCTGCAATTGCTTTCTATATCCATGCGCACGCACCTATGGATCTTATCCTTTTTATTCTTTTTTTTTTAATTAGAACTGAAAAGATGATTTTCTCGCTGAAGGTGGCAATCAGAGGGGAGCATGGTTCTATTCCAAGGGGCTCCCACCTCCAGATCCTCAGCACATGCTGTGCATCCCAGCCTTCCTTACGTAAAGACACATCAGAGGAAGGAAATTAGTCTGGCTACTGTTTAACTGTTGGGATTCTATCCCCTTCTCTAGGAGCCTGGGATTCTGAAACAAAGCTGGAGCATCCTCTGAGTATGTTGTTTCCTGAGTCCATCATGCCATGGCTCCTGGTCCCTCCTTGAACCTCTCTCTAGGAGCTTGGTTAAACTAGCCCCAAGCATTTTTTCTCTCTCTGTCCAGCCTCTCCACTGACCCCTCCTTCCATGCTGCCCCAGAGCCCCTGTGCCATTGTGGCTTCATAATGCTGCCCTGCATGTGCTGAAAACCTGGAGTTTTCTCAGGGGAGGCAACTGGCTCTGCTTGGCTCCCTGTGGCTCTCCCCTCCGGGGAACCTGCCACCACATTGAGGGCTTGGTGGAGCCTCTGTTAATGAGGACTGGTGCAGGGGACTTTGAAGCTCCCTTAGTAAAAATCTCCCTGGGCCTGACCCAAATTCATCTCAGGACTCTAGAGGCAGTTGTTTTTCAGGATTTTCCATGAAATGACACGTCAGCAGCTGCATTTCCAGTGCTCCCAGGCAGGAGATGGCTGCAGCGAACAGTGGCGGAGAGACAGGTATTTCTGTGCTTTATACATGGTCCTTGAGTGAAAGGAGAGCGGCTTTGCTGGAGGACAGGGAGCTTTGTGCCCTCGCTGAGCTCTGCTGGGCACCAATGCCCCTCACTGTAGAACTGGCAACTGCATTCAGAGCAGCCCTGACTAAGCCTTATTTCACAATCTATCACCACCACTAAAATGACAAAGCCCAGCTCTGACTCTCTTCAGAGACCACTTGCATCCATGCCTCTTTTTCCTGAGATGAGCCAGGCTGGTCTGCAATCCCATTCTCATTGTTAGCTGACACACCACTAGCCTGTCCCTGTCTGCAGTGATGGGCTTTAGGAAATCTCTTTTGGAGGACTTTGGTTTGGGAAGCAGAAATCACTGTTCATTGCAACCTACGTTTGCGCTGGAAAGATTCCCCAGCCCTGGCTCTCTGCAAATTGTCTCTCCCAGCAGAATGGGTGTGAATATATGCTGCTGCTCATCCTGTGTGGTGGGTTTCAAGAGGAGAATCTCTGCTTCCTATGCACAGACACCAGTGCAAGGCTCAATGTGTGGCTGGTGACAGCCTGTGACAGGGCAGAGTCATGGGGTGTCACTGCACACCCGCACTCTGAAGCAGCAGGTGGTCCTGATGATGCCCATGGTTGGCCTTTGGTACTGTCCTCTGCTTTGGGCTTTCTGTGGCACCCGAGGAAAATCACCATGGATCGAGGAATGATAAATTCCCACAGATTTAGCCAGACATGGCCTTAGAGGCTTGGTCTTCCTCAGTTTGTTAGGAAGGTAACATGGATGAGAGGGCGTCTTTCTTCTTTTGAGTACTATTATAGGCCAGGGTGAGGAGTACTGGGATCTCCCTACCGCTTCCAGCTCAGTTTTGTCTGCACCCCATGGCCAGGTAGTTGTGTCCTCTCTCCTCCTTGTCTGTTGGGACAGGAGTTCTTTCCAACAGACTTTATGCAGCACGTAAGACTCCCTAGACCATGCGGGGCAAAGAGTGGAAGTCTCATGCATGACACTTTTAAAAGCATTGGTATTTCTTCATTCAGCAATGAGCCAAATCCACTGTTTAGTCCAACTCTAGCAGGACAGAGACCCAGACTCACTCTTTTCAAAGCCAGTCATCTGAAAGGTGAGAGGATGTTTTCCCTGCAGGCATACTAGCATTGCCTGGAGGTGCTGACAATGTTTCTTTGAAGCATTTGAAGCTACCTAGCTTTGGGCACAGACACACGTGGCAGCCGACTCTGACTCTGCCATCCCCAGCCCAGGATGAAGCAGTGATGTGGGCTGCTGTTTTTAACCCGGAGCACAGAACTTCTCACTGAGAGTGTGAAAAAGTGCCTTGTAGGTGGATTATTTACCTCAGCATTAAGTTTGAATAAACAGGCAAAGGACAGTGGGTAAAGGATGGAGGGCACCGAGCACAGAAACATGCTAATGAATGTAGCATCCTTGAGTATGTGAAAGAAGGGAAGGCAGACAGAGCTGTCTGTGTGGGAGGCCTCAGCACTGACAATACACTAATCAGCACAGCTTCTGCCTCAGCCTTGCTATTGCTCACACATTAGTTGAGCTGTTATCATAAAGCTTTCCTTTAGCCCACCCCTTAGGCAGTTTTGGCTCACAACAAAAAGCAACATCTGGTTGTCTCCAGATCATCCTACTTATGGAATAGCCTGTGACCAACAAGGGGCTGGGGAGCCCCATACTGGTCCTGATTCCTACAGCACCTGTATCCTGCATCCTGCTCCCAAACTGTAGCCTGATGGAGCCTGTCTCTTTTTCTCAAGTTGCGTGATGCAAGTATTTGTTTTACCACCCTGCTCAGGGCACCTTCCTTTGTAATTTCAGAAATCAAATCCCTTTTCTTTATTTTGCAGGGTGGGGGAATGATGTTAGGATGATGTTTGTGCTACTGTCACAAGTTCCACTGTTGTCTGTGGTCAGCAATGTCCCAGTCCTGCCCCTTGTGTCCACCAGATGCCCTGTGCTATGTGCACTGTATTGTAGCTTTTTTTCCTCCTTGATTGCATTAATCAGTGAGGTAGGAACAAGCCTGGGCTATTTGGCTGTGTCTTCCCTAAAGTAACACAGAATAAATAACTCCCTTGGGCAGTCTTTGGGAGAGCTCCCTGGAAAATGGAAAAGGCTGAAAACAGCTTTTTTAACAATCCCCACCATGGCTCCGCCACCAGCCTCTTTGACTTTGTGATTTATTTCTTTTCAGCAGTGAGCTAGACCGTGAAATCACTTTGAAGTTTTGCTCCTGAGACGAAACATCAGGAAAGTATTAATACAACCATTTTTTTTGGTAATAAAAGGAAAAAAAAGAAAACCAAGGCAGAAATAAGAGGAGCTCCTGCAGAGTTGTTTACTCTAGATTAAACTGTCTCAGACTCTCCTGATCTTAACAGCTTTAGCTGGGGAACAGCCGGAAGTGATTAATTTATAAGGTAACAAATACCACTTGCAGGCAAGAGGCACTTCGACTGTTTGCCTGAGAGCAAAGAGATGGTAAACAGGTTGTTTTGTCATGTGAACAATATATTTGTTTTCAAGTTAGGCTAAAATTCAGAGCTCTGGATACCTGTGGTTTTGGTATCCGATCTAGAGCCTTTCGGCTGTAGCTTTGCCAGTCTCACTGATGGTCTTTTACCAGCTGATGGCCATTCACAGCTATACATGGCCTGAAGGTGTAACCCTCCTCAAGAGCTGCCACAGTGAGTGACTCAACCAAAACTCTGCTGGGTTGTTCTGGTCAGGCACGGGGTGGAGGGATTTTCAAAGGGAAGCAGCAATGCCAGTGAAGCAACCTGTAAATGCTGGGGGCTGGGTGGAGGCTGGAGCTGCTTCTTGGGTGTGGGCAGAGTTACCTGCCTCGAGAGCTATCCTCAGAAAGCCAGATCATCTCTCAGGGCTAATGACATTAATTGTGCCTGGATGAAAGCAGACACACGCCACCTAATTTATTCTTCCTGTATTGCTCTTGATTGCTTGTTATTCTATAACCCCCCCACTGGATGGATCTTGTACTCAATTATTACACTGCTGACCCGCCTTTGCTGCTAATGTGACACTCTCATTTCCTCTTCTCTTCAACCACCTCTGAAATAACACAAAGCATCAGTTCTGTGCAGCAGTGTGTTGGGCTTTGTGTGGCTTCCACAAGTGGATGCTGAGCGATTCTGGCAGCACGAGACACAAACCTCCTGCGATACCAGTTTAATGAAACATTTTGTGAGTTGGAGTTCTCTCCGCTGCTGTCCTCAGGCCTCATGTTTCAACCAGGCACCAGAGGCCTGAGGATTATTGATCTGGGTAACCTTGGGAGTTGTGAACAAGGTTGTTCCCTCCAACAGAATGAGTGGTCTTGCAGGAGATATATGAAGGCAATGATTCACTCCTCGTATCTACTGCAGCCTTCTCGTATGTGTCCATGGTAAGATATGCTCTGGCTCAATGAAGGTAATAGTTTGATGAAGGCTGAAGGCTGTAGGAAACACAAACAATTGACAATGCACAATCAGAATGTGGGACGCTTTTGTATCTTAGTAAATCATATGATGGGGTGTAATACAATCCAAGACTTGAACTGTCTTCTTCTAAATCATGTTGACTTGGAAAATCACTCCTTCCCTCCTGCAGCTGTGACATGATACCTTTTGTGCAGCGAGATGGGAGTACAAGTCTACCACCCAGAGCCCCAGTTTTAACCATCTGCATGGTCTGGCCAAGCTCACCAAGGAAGTGGTTCACAACCGCATAGATTGAATGAAACCCTGGAGGAGGCACATCTGCAGAGATGCTCATCCTACCACAGTGATTTGCTTTCAGAGGATGTCTTGAGCTGTCCAACAGGCACCTGGAGTCCAGGGTGGTTTCCTCCCTTCTCGTACTCTCTGTGAGGTTTGTATCCAAAGTCTGTAGTGTGTGGCAGCTGCCTTGCACCCTCTGAGTTGTTGCTATGCCCAGGCTGTGGAAGGAAAATGCTGGAAATAGCTTACTTCCCCAAAAACTGTACCTGGGACTGTTTGGAACATATGGGTATGGAAGAGTGATAGTTTGGTCTTCTGCATCTCTCTGACCATGCTCCAAGAAGACCCACACTCACTCTCTCCAGCCTAAGTGAAACCCTGTTGCTCCCTAATACAGTGCACGAAGGACCTGGGTGGTTTTCCCTTCCTTACTGCCTCCTTTGGTAGTGGTGTATTTCAAAACAAGAGTTTTCCCTGGTCATTTCTATCAGTTACAGAGAAAATCCCTTCCCCAAGGCAGCAATTCCAAGACTCAATTGCTTTGGTTATAATGCTGGATGCAGACAGGCTTTCAGAAGCTGGTCTCCATAGAATCACCTGAGCTGGAAGGGTCCAACTCCTATCCGTACACAGGACACTCCCAACATTCACACCCTGTGACTGAGGGCATTGTCCAAATGCTTCTTGAATGCTGGCAGACTCCGTGCTGTGACTGCCCTCCCTGGGGAGCTGTTCCAGTGCTTCATCACCTGCTTGGTGAAGAACCTCTTCCTAATACCCAATCTAAACCTCCTCAGCACATCTACCGGCCATTTCCTCCTTCTAACATCTCAAGAAAGATTGGTTTGAAGGAGGCTCCTGAAGCATAGTACATCTCTAGGTCTCAGCAGTGTTCATATTGCTCTATTCTAAAGCCAGTGCTTTGATCGTTTTTAGGGAGCTGTGACCATTGCAGGGCTATTGGACAGATCCCGTGCAGGGATGGGGAACGCCTGCTTTCCTGCACTGGAATGCATAAAAGCAGATTATCCTAAAAACAGCCTCTGAAGGCAGTTGAAAGCTGTGCTAGGGCATGTCCTTCTGAACCATGGCCAAAACTTCCCTTAGCTGAGTCTCCTTTTTCTGCAATCTTCTTCCTTCTTCATTTTTTATCTGCTTCATGAATTCAAGACAAGGGGCTGCATCTTGACCTTTGATGATGACTGTCTGTCTGTCTGCTCAGCCCCAGGGGTCATCCCCACTGTTCTTCCAAACTTTCTCCCATGGGCCAGCCAATAAAACATCCTTGGCACTAACAACTGATATCTCGGAGATATTTTATTCCACCTTCACATAATGTCCTAGTTTCTCATAAATGCAGGAAGATGCAGCCTCCAGTTCTGCATAGTACAGAAGTGCCATTAGGGCAGTCAGTGTGAGCACTGAGCAGCAGGCAATTTAGGATGATAGCGTGAGATAACAGTTGAACAACCCACTGCCAATTCAAAAGCTTTCTGGCAGCTCTCTCTTCATTTGGAGATTTCTATCTTAACAGACATATAAAGGAACGGATTAGTAGAGATAAATTGGATAGCAACTTGGCCTAATGTGTCAGCAAGGCTAGATTATGGCTCTCTGATGCTATATAACGCTTGGTAATACTGTCAGAGGTTTTCCAGGTCCTGAAAGAGACTTCTGTGGAGCTTTGATCAGAGCATGGGAGCCAGAGGTGTGCCAGCAGTGCACTATGCTGAGCTTTGTGGTGGTGGTTTGAGGTTGTTTTGCACACAGGTGCTGTCCCGTCCTTGGGCTATGTCAGCTGTGCTGGTTTCCTGGATCCCAGCCCTTTCCATGGGCACTAGAAAGAGAAAGTGGGTCTCTTAGAACATAAGGACAGCTTCAAGCTTGGTGTCATCTCCAGCTTGTTCCCTGGAGATATTATTCCTGTTTGCAGCTACATGCAAAACTGGGGGAGGACCCCCTGTGAATTTATCCTGTTTCAAGTCCTGAGAGGCAGTGAGCTCTCCAGTGTGGGTGAGTCTGCCTTGGTGCTTCTGCAGTTCCCTGTGATCCTTACCCTCCTCTCTGATTGTGTCCAGATGCCACTACTGCTTGTTACATACAGCAGATTTGTCATCTTTGCATTCAGCTGCTTAACAACATTCAGCTTTGAAACAAAAATCTTCACAGTGGAGGAAACCTGTGAGCATGTTCCTTTCTGCCCATAAATATAGATCTTTTTCCTTTTAAATCCTGACTATGTGAACTCCATTCTATTTACTCCATTACCCACATGCAAATTGTGAAATTATAGCCCTGTATCTCAGTTGGGAGGCTGTGCTTTGAGGAGCTGCTGCAGCTCAAAAACTCCTATTAATACTGTGCTACGAAGAAGAGGGTTATGGACCAGGGAGGCTCTGATTCTCAAGATAAAAGTGATGGGAAATACTCCAAGAAAACTGTACCGAAAAACCTTCCCAGGCTATTAAACACTGAGACTGGGGTGTGCACTGAAGGAACTCACTTTAAACCTTCTTTGCCAGTCTGGAAGATTTTGCTCACTTTCCTCATTTAATCCATTACTTTTGTAGGCAGACGGACAGATGGACAGGTACTGAACCCTCTCTTGCTCCTCATCACGATAGCTGCTGAGTTCCCTCTGCCTGACACCATCACTCAGTGTCCTCTGCCTGCATTTCTTTAAGGTAGTTATTTGATAGATAAGTCCTCCTGCAGCTTAAATTGCCAAATCTGAAATAGCTCTGGCTGGAGCAGGGATTAAGCAGCAAACCCTTATTTATTTTCTTCTTGGTGCTCAAACCAGACTGTTCCTGCCATTCTTATGAGGGATGGCCTGTCCTGCCTGTGCAGGCTCAAGCTCTGCAGTGGGGCAATTCTGGCATGAACCCACCCCTGGAGTTGGAAGAGGATGCTCAGGCTGAGTGAGAGGATGCCCTGGGGGAAGTAAAAGAACGTCATCTGCCCACAAAATTTTGTAGTATTGACTTTCATCTGCTTGCATTAAGATCACTTGCATACTTGGATGGAAACATCCTTGGGCATAGTTATTTTATTAATATGCTCTTTTTTAGCAAAACAATACACTAAATCTGAGCATGGAGTTGTGTTCACTGTGCCTCTCTTATTTGGAGATGTTTTGGAAACCACCTAGCACTAATCTGACCTCTGACCCTACTCAAAATGGAAATCCCCAGAAAAATCTATGAAAGATGGTATCTGGGGTCCAAACTGGCAGGTAATGGAGTCTTCAGAGCTAATAACTTCATGCCCTTTTATTGACTGGCAGCTTCAAAATTGAATGTCTCTGGTTGTTGCTCTTGGGAGCTGAGCTTCCTGTGGCTGTTCTTCAGCAAACAGTGATTAAACTGTAGCTTTATGCTGACAGAAAAAAAAATGAAGAAAAAGATGTAGCTTTGTAAACAAGCTCTCAGGAGAAGCCCTCCAGCTTGCTCTGTTCACTTGGTGTATTCAGAAAGCAAACACCAGCCTGCTTCTTCCAGATTCTGAGATTCACTTAAAATTTGCCATACTGGACTTTCTTCTTTTTATTATTTTGAACACTGCTGGGAAACTTATTTGTCATTTTGATTTTGTCACTTTTCAGGTTCTTGTTTTTCCATCTTGACTGTGAACAGCACTCACAGAGGAGAGCAGAGAAAGGGTACCTGGAGACCTGGCTGCACAGTGCAAAGGCATGGGGATCACTTATCATCCAGGCAAAGCTCTGTTGGCTCTTTCCTGCTCTCTTGTTTGCTCATAGACTCTGCACCCCGGATGGGAGCTGCCTTGGCCAGACATAGTAGGGTGATAAGGTATAGCAGGGCCACATGATATTGCTCCTGACCCACAGAGTTACTGTCTGAATGTAGTAAATGCTCCACTCTCATCACATTGTTTCTCTGGATTTGCCTGCTAAGCAACTCTTCTGCAAGAGCATGTGGAAGTGAGACACCTGTGCATTTTGTAAGTGAGAATTCACATTTTTTTGTTTGATTTGCTATCCCCTGAGTTTTTTCTCCTCTTTTCTCCATTTTCACTTGGAATTTCTCAGGACCAGACATGACTGCAATGGATGCCACCTGGGAACCCCCTACAACAGCCCCATCCCCCTGCTCTGGAGCAGGCAGTGGCTGTGATGTCGATGCAGATGTGCGTGACAATGAATGCTGAGACTTAACACAGAAGAATCAGTCATTTTCCTTATGCCCTTCAAATACAGCCCATTCTTGTTGAACAGGGGCTCATCAGCGCCGTATCAGGAGAGGAGGGATGTTGCCATATAGCTAATGTGATGATTTCAGGTACAGTTGCTGATGCCTGATTAAACATCTCTGGGATCAGGCAGACTGCTTGGATTGAACAAGCTGTTATTCTAACCCTCTAATAGCAGACTCACAGAAGCATGTTATAATTAAAACCAGGATAAATGTCATTGCTAAACTTTGATGAGAAGAGCTTCTGGCTTTTGCATATCCAGGTTTGTTGGGTGAAACACAGAGGACAGATTCTGCAGCATCCTCTGCTTCAGCACAGCAGAGCACATTGTATTTGTGCTGCTCTGGGGGAATTGGGGTGGTAAATGTTAAGGTAATTCCAGAGACTTGAAGGAATAGACTAGGTCTGTTGCTACTGCCTGAACTGGTGATAAAGCCTACTGTGTCCTGGGTTCAAATAAGCTGACATGGGAGCTGGGCAACACGAGTCTGTGTATCAAGCCCTGCTGTGGGTTTAGGGGTGCACTTGAGCACTGTGAGCAGCCCTGGCCTCTGCACTGATGTAGGACGTAGAGGGGGCTACAGGGGTTACAGGGAAGACAGGAGTGGTGCATGGGATGGAGAGCTGCCTTATGAGTAGGGAGTAAAAAAGGCTGGGACTCTTCAGCATGGAGAGGAGAAGGCTGAGAGGGATGAAATCATGAAGGTTTTTAGGAAAGTGATTGCAGACGTGTTCACCACATCCCACAACACACTCACTGTAACAAACAGGATACCAATTTAAACCAGATACAAGCTGGCAGGTTTTTGCACAAAGGTAGCACATTTCCAGAACACGCTGCCTGGAGACTGTGGAGGCTGACAGTGTCAGCAGCGTCGGTGTGACTGTTCATGCAAGAGTCAGTGTTATTGTGGCTGTCCTTCAAAGGCACAGGGCAGAAACAGCAAGGAGCACAGCACTACCCCACTGCTCAGTGCTCGGCAAACTCTCCTCGTTTCTCATTGTAAGCTCTTTATGAATAGGCTGTAAAATTCCTGGGGCTGCTTTGCAAGTGGGATGCAAGTTTGTCATGAACAGCGTGCGGTGTCACTTAAAACCAGATTCATCTGGATCCCCCTGGAATGACACATTTAATATGAATTATTTTTTATCCTCCAGCAATTTTCTGGCTGCTTCTCTCTATAGATCTGTAAGATACAGAAAATGGCATATATCTCCTTTCATGCAGCCAATGTGGAAATTAAACAACTTGCTTCCTCAAGGGACCTATTTTCCCCTGAGCAGGAGTCCAGGTAGCAGAGCTGGCAGGCTACTTCTTTGCTTATGATTACAGAGATGCAACCCTGGTAAAGCCCCTTGGACACACACACCGTGTGTATCTGGCAGTCCAGGTAGCACGCCTCCCATTCAGTGCAGTGGCTTCCACCTCTATTTCCCTGAGAGAAAAATCCAGCCTGGAATGCTCCTGTCCAGTTTCTACAATACAAGATCCCTGAACCTCTTTGGAAAGACAAAGTCCCCCAAATTGTACAGAAGACACACAAGAAAAGGGTTTCATTTGTTTATCCCATCGACACCACCCTGGCCCAGCCAGCATGGGTCATTTCCCATAGCTTTTTGTCTTGGAAATGTATTCTATCATTTCTCTGGCTCCAGCCCTCACCCTGGTTCAGCACTACCGTGCTGATACCAGACAGGCTTTGCTCTCTGAGCAGGATACGCTGCCCCAACATCTGAGCATCTGAGGTGCTGCCATGCCCAGTGTCCCAGCAGAGAAAGCAGCCCTATGGCTAGAGAGTCCTTGGCCCATTAACAGACTGCAGTATCCATGCATGGAAAAGCCCTGAGCATGACCAAGTTTTACAATCTGAGCATTGCATGGGCCTGAGTCTGGAGGAGCACCATTGCCTGCAGTGCAGGGCTCAGCGTCAGTGCTCCTGCATGGGTGGCCCAGGGCACACCAGGCATGAGTGACAGCAGTGTGTAATGAGCATGTGTGAGTCTCTGCATGTGTCCACACTATTTGTTTGCAGCTATGGGTACATATGTTTGCAAGCACATGTGTGAGCCTGTGTGTCTGGACTCCTAACCCCATTTCTCAGGGAAGAAGCCACTCAAGAGCTCTTTCCAAGTAACATTTCCAATAAAGAAACCTGCGTAAATGGTGCGTAAAGCTTTTATGAATCAAGCCCTTAATCAGAACTTTGGGTTTCCAAGCACATCCTTCAGGCCTAACAGCCCTTTAATGCATTCATCATATTAAGAGTTAATTTACGACACGCGGTTTGAGACGAGCTCTCAGCCCTTCAGTGAGGATCTGCCTGAAGTGTGAGGCATGCGTTAACAGCCCAAATGTATTCCACTCTCAGCAAAAAAAAATTACCCCTGATATCTTTGCCCTTCAAGGGAGACTCTGAGCTGTAGAACAACATAGCAATGGTGTGACGGGACCACTGCCGCATTCATGAATTTTAGATGACTGTGAGAAATTATCTATTTTGACGGACCCTTGCTGGGCTCAATCAGTTCGTCCATGGATGGTGACAATTAAGAGCCAGTATGATGCAAAGAGGATATTTTTGACACTGCTTGACACTAAGACTCCCATCCCACTAGTACTGGTTTCTTCTCTACCTCCCAGAACATGTCCTTTCTCTCTCTTTCACCAAAAAGGATCAACATGTTTGATGTGCTCCCACTTACCAGGAAATGGGCTTTCATGTTAGAAGGTTGTGTGTTCAGAAGAGTTCATTGCCTAATGCCACCTGTTCATGCAGGGTGCTGGGAAGTCTGGAGGCTGGACCGTGGAGCACTTTGGTCCAGGCAGAGTGGGTGTCAGAAGGGCAGATCTTCCCCCACTTCTCACTGTACTTGCTCTCTCTGTTTTCTAAGCAGATGACAATTTTCAGACCATCTTTCTCTTTTGAGACAGTACAAGCTACAAATGTGCTGGTGAAATAAAAAGGCCATGCGAAGTGCTTTGTTAAGCAGCGTTTTTTCCTGGGGGGATCTTGCAGAACTTTCTAAAGCTTTGCGGATCCAAAAGATCACAATAGTAACACTTAATGTATTGTTCTTCCCATGTCTTCTTTTGTCTTCTCTCTCCTAATAACAGGTCAAAAAGTGAGACACGAGACATGAAGGGAGATTACAAAGTCACACTGAAACTCTCCTCCTTACTCAGCCCCACCACCCTGCTTTGCTGCACAAGTATTGCTGCATGGCACAGCTCAGCCTGTCACATCCCAGCTGCAGACGTGCACTCCACTGTATCCAACAGAGTCATAGCAGGAGAAGGGAGATGAAAATCAGCTGTAACCCTAGTAGATCTGTCCAGAAAAGCTTTACAGTTTGGGATGAAAAGAGGTAATTTTCACTTAAATCAAAATCTTTTTGAAAACATATCGATTTCAGCACAATATTGTCTTGGAAAAAAAGGTCCAAATTTTCCTGTATTCATATGCTGGCATTGGATGATTTTCATTTTTCATCTTACTTGATTCAAAAACAGACCCACAGTTTATAAGATATATATACATCTCATACAGCTTTAAGGTCAAAGAAAAAGAAAGCTTGAATTCACTGAAACTAAATATTTTCATTAAAATTTACAAGTTAATAACACCAGAAACATTTAAAATTCTAGAATTATCTACTTATTTAGTGAAAATCATGAAGTTCTCAGCCCACTCATCTATTGATGAACTGACATGAGGAACACAAGAAACCTGGGGTCACATCCCTCACCTTCTTGGTTTGGACTGGAGATTTGGATGTGTTTCTTCTACAAAAAAAGTCTTACTTACCTGTCATGGGCTTCTCTCATTGACTCCCATTCAAATTGTTCTGCTTTTCCACAAGGTAAATAAAACAGACCTGTTGGCCTTTGCCTGGTCCCTGCTTAGAGCAGCTTCCCTCCAGCAGCATGTTTTCCTCTGCCTTGGCCTGACTCATTTTAAACAGCCAATGATGAAGATGGAATTGCTTTTGCTAGGAGAGGTTTGCTTGATCTTCCTGAAAAAAAGGCCATTCCTTGATATGTAGTTTCCTTTGCAGCCTCTGCTCGTTCTTCGTGCTATGTCTGCCTTGCTGCTCCTTGCTCAGCATAAAGTCTCTGCCTGTGAGCATCTTCCCAACATTGCAAAGCCTGGCTCATAACCAGGGACAATTGCTCTCTTCTCTTTCGCTCTCTTCTCTAACCTTGGTTAGATTAATGCCAGCTACTGAGGTTTTCCTGTGCTTATAGACGATGGTGAAAACTGTATAGCATTCTTGAGAAAGCTCCAATTTCCCAGCACAGGCAAATATACTCCACTGCCTTTTGCAACAGAGCAGAGACAAGTTCTCCACTGCACAACTGGCAGACAAATAATCCTCATGCAATTTATTGCAAATCTGTTGATCCATTCTTTGAATTTGGGAGTCTTATACCGTGTAAGTATGTATGAAAACCTATTAGTTCCTTTGATCATATTAACCTGCTGCTGTGCACAATTAGTTTGAAATCTTTGCCTGAAAAGATCCATATTAGTGTAGGAAGAGACACAGGAGAGGGATTCCACCTGTCAGAAGAAAATTACTTTTGAGAAGATGAAAATTTGGGATGATTATGTGACTCAAACGTAATTCTTGTTAGTTTAAAATGGAAATCAAGTCCAACTGTATCAGAAAGATCTCTAAGACACCACTGAGCCCTCTGCTAGGCTTGTCTTACCCAGCTGTGGGTGGACACAATGTATTAAAAGGGGGGGTGACAAATGGTGACAGCACGGAAGAGAAGACAACATTAACACCTTGTTATTAAAGAATTCATGATCTAGGTAGACACTGTTTTGGGGAAACAAGCATTATGTTGTTCCCATTTTAAAGACCTTATCAGGGTCTGGTATTAAAAACGTCCAGATTAAATGCTGAGTTTCCAGTCCAGTATCTTCTTTTGTCCATGGGATGAACACTCCCTCTCTGGAAGGACCTGTTTTTTTGTTCTTTGAAAATGTGTTGATCAGTTCATGCCATGGAAGATTTTCTATATTGCAGTTTCACCTTGGCTGATGACTGTATAAATTCCATTGCCCTGAATACCATTTTCTGGAAGAAATGTCCTGTTTTTTCCAAACACTGCCTGACACAATCGTTTGAGTAAGCTGTTCAGAAAGCTCTCTATCACTGTGAAATCAGTTTGGCCTCTGCTGGAATGGATCCTCTCTTGCACATGGAACATTCATCTGACAATTTACCATTTTTAGCCTCTTCAGTTAGGTGAAAGGACCAAGACAATGACAGAATTGTTTCCTCTATACAAGGTGTGGGAATTATTACTTCCACTCATAGATTTCTGCCTCTGCTCGAGGTGGCTGGAGCTGCAGCCTCCCAAAGGAGGTATAAAAATCCTCAAAGCCACTTCTCCACTTGTGCAATAGCAGCATCATCTTTTATCTGCAATGACATAGAAGCAGTAAAACACTCCATTTGAGCTAGGCATAGACAAGTTTCAAGTGTAATTAAATGTGAGCACCAGTTATAGGGGGGAGGGAAGAAATCTAATCCTGTTCAACGAGGGTATTCCAGAGGGAGCTGGTTGAACTAATCCATGAGGCTAATTAGCCATGTTATTTTCTTGTTATTTCTGAATCCTCTGCAAAGAATCATAAAATGGTTTGAGTTGGAAGGGACATTCAAAGGTCATCCAGTCCAACTCTCTGCAATAAGCAGGGACATCTTCAACCAGATCAGGTTATTCAGAGCCTGGTCCAACCTGACCTTGAATGTTTCCAGGGATGGGGCATCTGACACCTCTATAGGCAACCTGGGCCAGTGTTTCATCACTCTCATTGTAAAAAAATTCTTCCTTATATATAGCCAAACCCTACCTTCTTTTAGTTTGAAACCATTACCCCTTGCCCTGTTGCAACAGACCCCGCTAAAAAGTTTGTTCCCATCATTCTTATAGGCTCCCTTTGAGTACTGAAAGGCCTTGATATGACCTCCCTGGAGCCTTCTCTTCTCCAGACTAAACAACCTCAACTCTCTCAACCTGTCTTCATAGGAAAGATGTTCCAACCCTCTGATCATGCATCCAACAGGTTCATGTCTTTCCTGTGTCGAAGGGCTCCGGAGCTGGGGGGTCTCACAAGACCGGAGTAGAGGGGCAGAATCACCTCCCTTCACCTCCTGGCCACTCTTCTTCTGATGGACTGGAAGCGTACATTGCCAGCACATGTCCAGCTTTTTGCCCACCAGTACCCCCAAGTACTTCTCATCAGGGGTTCTTCCCCCAGCCTTTATTGATACTGAGCGTTGACTCCACCCGAGTGCAGGACCTCGCACTTGGCCTTGTTGAAACTCACGAGGCTCACAAGGGCCCACTTCTCAAGCATGCCCAGGACCCTCTGGCTAGTATCCCTTCCCTCCAGGGTGTTGAGAGCACCACTCATCGAAGGGCTCCACAGCTGGACACAGCACTCCAGGTACTGCAAACTTGCTGAGGGTGCACTCGATCATGCTGTCCGTGTCACTGACAAAGATGCTCAACAGTGCTGCTCCTGATATGGATGCCTGAGGGACACCCCTTGTCACTGATCTCCACCTGGACATTGAGCCATTAAGCACTACCCTCAGATGTTTGACAGTGACTATTCTCCAGTTCCCAGCAAAAGGGAAAAAAGAACATCTTCTGAACACTATGCTGAAAGAAAGTTCATTACATTGTGTCTTCATCTGTGCAAGAGACGATGAGATCAGCATCTCTAGGCAGCTCCTCGTTCTGTTGGTGCTAACAAACCACAGTGGTTCTCCTGGTTTCATGTGTCTGGCAGTGCCGATATGCTCTGGTCTTCCTGGAAAAAGCCCACTCCTCACTGCTTGAAAAATCTGCTGAGCTCCTTATTCTCCAACTCGAAGTGCTGTCATGCCCTTAGCTGACAGTCAGTTTACACAATTAGAGTTAAGTGCTTTCTTTTTCAAGAAAGAGATGGAGGCAGAGATGAAAGAGCTACTCATGCCACATACTTTGTATTTGCACACATTCTGATTTAGCCTCTTGCAAAGGTTTAAGTGCTGTTTAAGGTTTAAGCAGCAAAGAGGCTCTTCTGGACACTCTAAAGGACCTTGCTGGAAAAGAGACCGGGTCCTGACCTTGCCTCACTAAGCCCTCTATGTATTTTGTGCAACAGGAGTGTGCCAAGACAGTTAGAAGAGAATGAGAGGCATCTTGCACACCTCACTGGAGTTTGGGAAATGTTTACCTGAAAATAGATCCTGGTTTGTGTCAGACAGCAAGCTGTTGGCTTAAAACAGTGTGTGGTGCACAAAGCTAAACCTTCAGAAGTGGGAGAAACTGGGCATGGAAGAAGCTCAACGGTCATCAGTCACTTGGTACCCTTGCCTTTCCAGACACAACCACAGTGTCACGCCAGGCAGCAGCTGGGAGGCAGAGGGATTGCTCCTGTTCATACAGGCAGAGGAGGTGGTTCCCCACAGTTGCATGCACTTTCAGCAGAAGTGCAACTTTGGCATGGGCTGTGGAATAACCGTATTCCTTGGACAGTTTTCTGGGGGATAATACTGGGAATAACGATAGCATCTGAGAATTGTCACTCAGTTCCTAACTGAACTGAGTGATCTGTATGCTTTTTGGCACTGTGGGGGACCATTTGCTAAATGGACTGACAGCTAGGCAGTTCCAGGCCTGTGATAATACAGAGAATTGTAAAGAAATAAATTGTTTACCAGTTGAATAGAGAAAAGAGAGTAAAAGAGCAGGGAATGCAAATATTTGGGATAGATAACTTTTCTCTGTTCCCGTGTTCGTGATGGTTCTCTGAGCAGTGATAATTCAGGGGCAGCCCTCTACTTTCACAGCTGACTGAAACGATTTTCCACTTAGCCAAACTTTCAGGTTGCCTCCCCTGAGCTGTGTGGCAAACTCAACAATGCAGCCCTGCTTGTTATTTCTACCCCTTCAACATACTTTACCACATGCTCCTCGTTGCAAAATCTATGAGATTCAGGTGCAGATTCATAGGTAGTTATGTCCTTGTTCCCTGGAAAATGCCAGAGAGCTGCTTTACAACAGCTGTGGCGATGAGGAAAAAATGAAGGTCTGGGGAACTCTGCTTCTCTGTCTGGGGCTTGCCCTGAGTATTGATCCCCTGCAAATGCTACGGGATCAATGTCAATCTCAGGGGGAGCAGCAGCAATGGGGTTGGGCTCAGGGAGAGGATCTGCTTGTCCCCAAGGAGGGAGGCACCTACTGAGCTCAGCAATGCCTTTAGCTTAATCAGCTCCTGCATGGCAGCAGAGAACCTTGCCTATCCAGGTGAAAATTAAAGAAACCCACTGCCCCATTTACAGCAATGATTCCTTGCTGATGGATGCAAATCGCTATGGCCTCGTGGGCAGATCTTGCTGTGAGCACATCTGGTCTGTGCATGCCAGCTTATCTAATATACTGTCTTCCCTGAATCTGTACCTTGGAGGCTTTCACATGCTTTTTCCAATGTGGCCTGCAGAACCTTCTGTGCCTGCCAAATTACTCTGGCTGGAGGAGACCAAGGTCTTCATGCAGGCTGTTCTGAGTTACCCTTGGAGTTGCTGTTGCCAGGATTTTTCAGGTTTGCAGGTGTCCAAAAATCAGAACACTGGGAAACCATCCTAAAAATATAAATAGTCCATTCAATCAGCAGTGCTCATTGGCTTTCTGGGTGGAGTTTTCCAAACTATGTAGTCCAGAATATCAAAAGAAATGGTCAGATTAGTATTCCTAGTCTTAAGGATTTACTGAAATCCCCTACTTCTCTATTGCTTGGCTTCCCCTGATCAAAGACCAACATGCAACTGGATTTTTTACTGCCTTTAATTTTACTGAGTTTCAGAGAAATAAAATCCCAGAGACTGGCTTTCACCCTTCTGGAGCCATCCCTTCCTTGGAGTCTGTGAGGATGCTCACTGTAGTGACCTGCCTGGGCGGAGGAGCACACTGCAAATAGTGTAAGAAATAACCATAAGAAGGTTAGTGTGACCCACTGAAAAATACTGCTCTGTTCTGATAACTTTTAACTTTCCAATGAAACAGCCATCTCATGTGTCTGACGGCAGGTGACCCACAGCCAGTCTGTGTCTGTGATGGGCTTAGGGGGCTGAGGGGAGGATATTCCTTAGAGGTGTGAGCAAAGTCAGTTTGTTACTTGTGTGCCCAGGGTATGGTCTGCTTTATCACTGCTGAGCGCTCACACAGTTAGCAACACAGAGGGGAATCTCTCAGGGGTGCCTGTCCTTGGGCACCAGTACTTGTGCTTGGATGCAGTCATGTAAAGTGGCCTCTCAGCATGAGGCAAGTACCTGTTACTGAAGCACTTCGAAACAAGCTAAGGTTCTTTTTATTTTCTGAGTCTAGTGACAGCACTGTTGCTTCATCAGAGTCTGTTTCTTGTGCTTCTGAGGAGCTGACTGGAGTTCACCCGCTCCCAAGTCAGTGGGGAGAACTGCTGAATAAGCACCCTGTAGCTATGTGCGCTCCTGCAGGGCCCAGCTTGATTCTCAAATTGCTTTACAGATCAGGACTGTATTAACACCACCAATAAGCAGCCATGTAAGGAGGACCCGGAGAATATCATGGAGATCTAATCCTGACTAGACCTGTGCCAAAGATGAACTCACAGCCCACGGTAGCATCTCTATCCCGAACAGCTTTTTCTAAATGGACACTAGAAGGTAAACAAGGTGGTAGAGAGCAACTGGATACAAGGAAAGACCTCAGCTATAAGATCAGAGCTATCTTTGTATTTCCTTTAGGTACAGAAAACCAGGCTGCAGATTACTGGTTGGCTAAAAGTCCCATTACTAATGACTTTGAGTTTCTTGGGCATAATGGCATGTGTCCCAGTCATAGTGCTTTCTTTCCATAGGCTTCCAGAGCTGTGAGCTGTACCAGGTACCTTAAATGCTCTCAGATCCACTTATTGAGGTTTCTCAGAGATGAATTACCATGTGTAATTGCCATGATGGATAACGCAGCAAGGTATTGAACAGGGCCCTGGAGTCATTCAGGACCTACATTCGCCCCTTTTGTTCAGATGGAAAATTAAATGATTCTTAAAATAATAAATGTGCACCCTGGAGAGAAATGCTCAGTTGCTCCCTCAAGAGGTGCTGTGCTGTTCTTGTGTTGAGCAAGGAGTAATGAAGGTAATTGAAAAGTTATTACTTTGGGGGCAAATTCATCTTGGCTTGTATAGTCTTGCAAATACATTTGACTGGTGAAGCAATTTGTGTTCTGCAACAGGGAGAACAACCATGCTTTAGAAAAACCAGGTCATCAGATTGGGGGTCAGATTCTGCACTGCTTTGTTCTTTGTGCAGTTGAAAAGTCTTGAGGTAACGCCGTGCCAGCCAGCTGTATGGTGCTACCTGATCAGACCAGGGTGGGAGTGTGCAAGCTAACGTGTGCCATCTGGGTTGGGGCAGGCTAAGATGTCCTGGGCCATGGAAGAGAACTCACAAAGCTGCCAGCAATCAGTCAGGGAAACAGTGTGCTGGATATAAACATGAGTGTAGGTGCTGTGTGGGAGAGGCTGGCCCTGACCAACCTGCTGGCGTTACTGAGTCATATCAAGGGAGACTGCAGGGGTCTGGCCATGCTTCCTCTTGCTGGTGTAGTCCATTTGGTCTCTTCTATGCAATTTTGTCTTCTCTGTGGTAGTAGGCAAATGGTGGAAGTGGAAACTGGTGCAGAGAAGACTGGCTGAACCCCTGGCTCGAAGCTCAGAGAAAGTGCATCAGAAGCCACTGAGGTGTTGGGGGTGAAGGTATGAGCTGAGGTGAAAGGGTCAGGTTTGTTTGAACCTGAAGACAAAGAAGGACAAGGAGGATCTTTCTGTTAGCTTCGGTTACCACCAAGGGGACTCAGAGGCTGGAGCTGGACTGCCCTCTGAGGTGCACAGCAACAGGACAAGAGGCTACAACAGGGGCAATATCAACAAGGTATAGTGGAAAAACACCTTCATAATGAGCATTGCAGCCCTGGGACAGGGCAGAGGTGGGGGAACCTATCTTTGGAGTTATTAAAAACTCAGCAGAACAAGGCCTGGAACAACATGACCTAACTTTGAAGTTGGCCCCTTTGTGCAGGGGGGTAGGACCAGACATATCCAAAGGTCCCATATTGCCTCAGTTATGCTGCTTCTTTGTTGCTGATTTGTCAAAAAGAGGAATTAAACCTTGCTAGTTGTACAGAGGCAAGGAAGCTGCAGTCTGTCTCACTGGAGAGTTGTGTCTCAGACTAAGGCAGAGATGCTGAATGTTTTCTTGGTGGTGCTAACGGTTTGAAGGGAACCTTGTATCTCTTAGACCAGGCAATGATGATAAATGTCTCCTGCAGCTCAGTGATGGGTGGGAGTATCCAACGAGATGGTGTATGAGACATTTTCCAAGATTTTCTAAGAGTAGCTGTGTGAGTATCCAGGATATGAGTGGTCCCTCTTGCCCTGCATTCCCTCAAGAGAGAAAAGCAATAGAAAAGTAAAAGGGAAAATTTGCTTCTCGGAGTCTGCCTCAGACCTGGCCTGGCTGCAGGGAATTTCAAAGCAACACTTCAAGAAGGTTGTTTTTTTTTTTCTCTGCTTGTTTTAAAAAATTAATTCAAATGAAATGAAAGTTTTCACATGTTGGGTTTGGTTTTTTATAAAAGCTCTCAAATAATTAGAGTACTCAAAGTAAACAGGCTCTTCATGCTTTATTACTTGATGTCTATTATGGCTCCATTAGTGCACTGTGGCACTTCTGCCATTTACCATATTTCAAAATGTTTTAAAGATGGGACTCAAATCATCAATGTAAATTGCCAGCAAAACAGAAATGAACCTTCTAAAAGGGAAATAATTTTATAGCTCTAATTTGATTAAGTAGTAAAGCTCATTGTTTCCATTTTAGGTGGACAGTAAAAACACAAGGAAAGTTAATATTTATTAATCTTAATGTGCAGGCCAGGTAATTACATTGCCCGTTGCGGCAGTGAGGTCCACGTGACTCTCGCTTGCTCTCTTGCTGTATGTTTGCACACCCTTTGAGTAAACAGGAAAGACAGGAGGGTTTGGTGCTAATTAGAGAGATGAAATTCTCTTTCCAAAGGGCTCCTGATTTTAATCATGCACTCAGGATTGTGGATGCAGGTAGGTAATTTTGTTTGGTGACAATGGCCAAAACCCAGGAGTGGGTGAAGAGCTCTGGAAGGTGCTGTGACTTATGCACACAGAAGGCTGTGTGTAGGCATGCACACACAAGCACAGGATTTTTTTTGCCCATTTTTTTTCTTCTTGTCTCTTTTCTTGCAGCCTTTAAGCAAATCCAGAAGAGACATGCAGCATCCTAATGCTGCGAACAGGACCAGCACTGCGCTGTCACCAGCTCTCACTCAACTGTGAGACAGACGTGTGAGGAGCATTGATACAAGCTGAGTCTTGAGCTCAGGAACTTCTGGGGCTGTTTCTGACCTGCTGTGACCCTCTCTGTACAAAACTTGACAAGGGACAGAGCAAGGGGTAGAGCAGTCCTGAGCATGCCAGTCCAAGAACTTTTGCAGCCAGAGGAGCAGCCTTTCCTTGGCAGCTGGTCCAAAACCACCTCAGGACAGAAGTATCTGGAAGGCTTTGCATCCAACAGTTTTACTCGCCATGTGTCTGTAAATCTGCTCGCTTTCATCACTGCATTAAGCACTTGTCAATGTCTTGGCTGGTAGACACTGGGTTGTTCTGTAGGAAAGATGCTTCAACAGGGTGGCTGTAGATACATATGTCAAGGAAAGATTGTGACAATTGCCCAGGGCAGATAAGATCCATCTCTTTGCTAAGTCAGAACCATGCCAGGTGCAGAGAGAGTTCACATCTCTGATTTGCCTGTGCCTGTGTTGAGCCTGCTTTAACCACGGAGGCTTCACACAGCAAGCTGAGTGTTGCCTTCAGCCACACCGTGTCTATTTGAATGCCAAGTCTGTCTGGGACCTGCCAAGCCAAGCCAAGAGAGGGCCCCCCAGCCCTGCAGACTGGGCTAGCTGGTGGTGAGCAGGTACTACACCTGTGACCTCTGGATTGGCACCAACATGAATTAATACAAACTACTTCCAAGACCATTAGTGCTGGGCAGAAGCAGATTTAGCAACTTTCTTGCCTCTTCTCAATTGACCAAGTGAAGAAAAAAACAGCCCCATTTGATTTCCCTACCAAGCCTGCTCAGCATCTTCCAGGATTTGCCCTCCTGCATCCTGCCTTTTAATTGCTGACTGATTGTAATATAGGTTTTTATTTTCCCTATAATGACTCTTGGGGCCCCCAGATGTTCTCCTCAAGTGTGGTTGCGTCAGCACTAGAGACTGAATGACTGATACCAGCAATTTTTACAGCCTGAAAGAAAAGAAATATGTGAAGGGGATTTAATTTAGCTCTAATATTGTGTCTTCATCTTCAAGACTCTACAAGAAAATGACACCAAAAGGTTATTTTACAACGAGGGGAGAGAGAATTAGCCTGAGAGAGGGAGAGATCACCAAGCTGGCTTTCTAATATCAGTTCATTACAGAAAATGCATTTGCACGGCCGCTTCACTGCTGCAGTTAATTTAAACCTAGATGATTAAAAGCTGTAATTGCACCACTTTAAATAAACGTCCACTACCTGGATTATTATATTTTTAATTAGTGTGGCTTTGTCGAATGTTTTTATCCCTCTGATTGACTTGTTTATACAGTACATATTTAAAATTCATTGATCTCCCTGGCCTTGCTGTCTCCTGAGCATGCAGTATGGTCATGATTCTGGCAAATGGCAGAGGACAAAACCAGAAAAGAGCAAAAGGTACCAGGTCAGCTCCCTCTTATGTCCTCTTTGCAGCTCTCCTTCTTCACCCCCTGACCCAGGTGCTCATTTGCAATTTGCTCTTCCTCAGATGTTGGGGAGGATGAACAGTCTGTAGGACTGGCTGTCTGTAAGGCAGAATGGGGGAAGATTGAATTGCCACCCAGGAAACCTCAGCATGTGATGCTGGCAGGAGCATCCCAGGACCCAAAGGTTTCATCCTATGTGTTAGGACCAATTCCTTAACCATTGTTTCACAAGGAGGAACCTGCTTCTCCGTCTCTGAGGGACTCTAAAAATGTAAAACTTCCCTGGCAGCAGGCAGGATTTCCTGGCAGGCTGTGTTACATGTAATGGAGATATCTCTTCCAGGACACAGGCTCCTACTGTCCAGATCTGAGTGCAAAGCATATTTCTAACCCTTGCTTTCTTTCTTAACACTCCTGACTGTGGCTATTGGGTAAAATCCAGAATAAGCACCAAGACCTGTGCTGGACCATGATAACCCATTGCATGCTGTTCTGTGCCAGGGGCAAAGAGGTGCAAACAAGAACAACTTGTAGATCATTATCCTGATGTTTAGGGCACTCCTAATTGCTGCTCAGTGTCTTTGGTGTGGGGCACATTTGAGAACATGCTAAGAATATTCAGGAGTCTGCCTGCTCCTGTAGAACACCAGGGCATATCTGCTGATGCACTTCTACCCTATCACATGTAGTATCTGCGGGATACGGACTGTCACCTGCTCTGACTTTGTGCTGCACCCACTACTGGACACTTCTTACTGTTGACAAGGGCCCTGAGTCACTCTAATGATGTGATGACTACTCTGCCTGCCTGGCAAATACTGAAAGGCTTCCAAACACTTCACTTTGCCCTATTTTATACAGTCCCTGGAACCTTAAGGAATGGACCACGCATTTTGTGTTATAGGAGTTTGCCTTTGTCTCCCTGCTACAACACAGTGTATGGCCTCAGCATATCAGTGCTGGCTGATGGTTAATGACTGCAGCTGCAGCATGGGTCAGGATGGCCTGGTGATAGCACATTGCCAGGGTGACTTTTGCAAGGGAAACACTATTTCTGGTCAAGTTACAATGTGGCCTGAGTAGAAGGGCAGTAGCTGGACAGCACTCCATGGTGAGAATATTGGGATGATGTTCATACAAGAGTATAGACCACTTCCAGGACCTAGTGGAGAGGAAACTATCGAAGAAAGCAGTTGCTTGTGCAGCACTGGCCACCAGCAAAAAGAGAGCACGGCACTGAAGGAAACCTTCTGGAAGAGCATGTGCAGTTGCCTGACCCCATGGCTCAACAGGGATATAAATTTACTTTTGGAAGGCCCTTAAAGGGCACCCCTTTTTGTTGCATGTAAGGTACACAGCTCCACTTCAGCCTCAAAAGAAACTTATGTGCTTTAGCATAAGAGAGGGCTGCACAAGAACAAAAACAGAAGGAATCAAAGAATAAAAACAGGCTTTAGCCATGCTCTCGTTGTGAATCTTTCACCCAGCCAGCCAGAAAATAAGATAGAAACTAGATATGGATGCACAAGAGCCTGATTTCATGGGTACTGGAGCAGTCCCTGGGCAGATAAAGCATGGGACGAATGGGGTAGGTAAGAGGGTGATCATAACTTTGTAGCAGCATTAGAGAGAATTATAGTCCACAGCAAAAAAAGTCATTTTGGCCATTTGAAAAGGGCAATTATGCTTTGAGATCACTGGGATGTGTTTTGCTTATTGGCTACTAATCAGACTGTGTATTGCTTTTTCCTTATTTTGATTAAAAATATAGGTTTGCCATGTTCACCAGGAGGCTGGTTTGCTCTGCCCCACTACAAACCCATAATAGCATTTTGTAATTGGCTGAATTGTCTATTAGGAGATCAACCTTGTAATTTAGTGAGCATCCTTGAAGTGTTTACATTTGTACATGACACAAGGCTGAGGGCTCCTACCGTTGGGAACTAACAGGCAAGAGGGATATTAAAGACAAATCAAGGTGGTTTTACATGAGGAAGTAGAGTGCTCCTTGGGCATTCTGGAAGGGATGGGCTAGGAGGAGACATTGGCACTCTGCAGCTGTCCATAGCAACTCCTCTTTCTTGAACTCTTTCTCTTTGACAAATGGAAGTGGGCGTGAAAGTCTGTGTCTTACTGATTTTACCTAAGAGAAAACAGAAATTTGTACAAATCACTTTCCCTAATGAATTTTCTGTTGCAACCCTTATTTTTGGTAGACTCATTGTGCAGCTGGTGGTCATTGAGCAGCTTCAGCAAGGCACAAAAAAATCCTCATCTGATCAGATTTTTTTCGACATCCTCTTCATGAGGACATTAATAGACTGTATGAGGTTCTGATCTTCCACTAGGCCTCCTTCCAGGAAGTCTAGCATTAAGATAAAGAGATTGTTCATCACATCCTTAAGGATTCCCAGTGAAGCCTCCTGAGACAGTTTATTCTCCTGGAAGACATAGTTACAGGCTTGGATAACACAGGTATGTTGCAGAATGATTTGTTCCTTCCCTCATTTCTTATCTGCTTCTTTTCTATGGGTGATAAACTCGAATGGTTGAAAGCTGGGCACAAGGAACTAATTAATGTGCCCAGACATGGCTTCTGCTTTGTTTTTCTGACTCAGGATCTCCTCAGTTTCTTTCATTGCCTGGATGTTGGTGTCGGTATCATCACTGCTAATGTGACAAATAAGGGACTTAATGATGGAGGTCATGCTATGAGATGTTACTGCATAACACATCTCCCACCATTTCCACCACACTTTCCAGAACAATTCCAGCCTCCAGCCCTCATTGCCTCCAGTGGTTATTTATTCAAGCTGTGGAAGATGCAGCCTCCTGGAGCTCTGGTGTCCAGGAAACAGTGACTACCACACATTTTGCCAAAGTGCCACCACCACAGGCCATCTGGTTCCCTGAGCCTTTAACTGGACATAGCCCTTCCTTCCTCTGCCCTGTCATTGCTGCTTAGACTGTGAAGTTTCAGAAGAGTTGAATGAATAAGGAGTTGTTTTGGGTGCTGAACAACAACAAAAAACATTGTCAGGGGAAGAAGATACATATGGAAGTAGTTTCTTACAGACTGTCATTAGAACAAATCCCACTATATTTACCCCACTGCATTTACCCCTAGACAGAACAGTTCACTTATTTCATGTTATCTAACTTTCTTCTAACCTGTTAAACACTGGCGACTCTGACATGAGAAACGCCCTTTAGAAATGAAAAGCAGGCTCTTAGTTTCGGGGAAAAAAATCTTTCTCAGGGCAGCAGCACTGCCTGCATCCTCACATGGTTCTGTCCCCCCAAAGTGCTGCTCCGAGGAAGGCACTCCTGTCTTCAACCCGTCCCTCTGCATTGGGGTCGTAACCAGAGCTCAGAAAGCTGCTGGTACAGAGGACACCCATCCTGAGCTCCAGATACCGACCATAAACAGGACAATCTGTGCTCTTTGGCTCTCTCTGCTGGCTGCAGTGCACCCCATTCCTGTGCCTGTGCTCAGCGATGTCCCCCCACACTGCACCATTAGGGAGGAGGCAGGTGTGAGGAGCAGAGCAGCAGGGAAAGAAATACTGTATTTAAGCCCCTGGTAAGAATCACAAACCTTGACGAGCACAAGAAGTGTGAGGAAGAACAGAGGAGGCAGCGAACTTTCCCACAAGAGCCTTGCAAATGGGACAGCCGATTTCGAGGGGAATCCTTTTTCTTCCTTGAAGCTCACTCCTGAGAAAAACGAAAGATTTTCCTTGAAGGCAGAACACAGAGCTGTGTAACAGAGCAACTGCTCTACCACAGGGCACAGGAGCACTGGGCTTATTGTTGGGCTTGGGGGATGCACTGACATTGGCTCTGTGCCTGGGCGACTCTCCTAACAAGTGTTGAGGGATGAGCAAATGAGGACCCAAAGGGATCTCTCAGCTCACCTCCCTGGAATGCTTTGCCAGGGTTGGAGGCCAGGAGTGTGGAGCGCAGCAGGCTGCTGCCTTCAAGAGCCAGCTGCAAGGAGGGGGAGGCATGGAGCGGAGAGCATCAGGAGAGATGCTCTGGTGTTCCGTGTAGTACCAAGTCCCTCTCCCTCTATTCAAGTAGCCAGTCCAGGTGATGAGTAAAGTATGAATTTAAATGCACTATTTTATGCTTTCTCAGGAAATCTCTCAGTAGGAAGTACTAGAGACCTTCACTGAATTCCTTTTATTAACTGAATGACCAGGTGGGTTTATTTGTCAGATGATGTTGGAAATATTAATTCATGACACAAACTGGCATTTGTACTATACGTATGAGAAAAACTGAACCTGATGATTTTTTTGTGACCCTGTTGATTTCTTTTGTGTTCTACAGGTTGCTTATCAGGTAAGTTTCCTAAGGATGTGATCAAAAAAGTCTTCTGAGGTACTCACAGCCTCTGGCCAAACAGCTGTTCTCAGACATGCAATTAGGTGTTGACAAAAGATAACAAATAATTCCCTATTAAAACAAAGACAAAGGAGAAGAAGAAGTTCAGTGTAAGTGAGTTTTATTGTATTATTCTGGTGAGAAGCTGTCAAAGAGTCATAAGGGGTTCAGAGAGTACAGTCTGTTCCTTTATCATAATAACTTTTATTGCCAAGGTATAGCTTTTCTCACCCTGGTCAATAAACATTCTGTGCTTTGCTTTCAGAGAATTAGGACTCAATTGCAGCAGCAAGTGCTTCTTTCCAAACATCTGGTGCTGATCCATAGAGTGTCTAGGGGTTGCTCCAGTGCTCCCCAGGGGTGCTGGGAGCTGGACAGGATGAAAGGGAAGAAAATTTCAGTGACGAGAGCAGAGACCTGGGTATTTGAGATGCTCCTGGTGGCTGTGGATCAGTGATGGTGTAATGACTGCCAGGAGCCAGAGGCAGAGTAAATGCAAAGGCAGTGCAGAGCATCACCTGTAATGGGTGAGGGGTAGTTGTGCCCATGGGTGCAGGCTCTGCATCTTTTCTTTGGAACCAAAAGGAGTAACCTGGTCCTGACCGGGCCCGGACTATGAAATCTGTATCCCATGAGTATTTTCTCTGCACCACAGATAGATTTGCTTTAAACTATCTGCCACCAACAAGCCGTATTTTGGCCAAGGAAGGCTTGTCTTTTTAACCAATTTGGGCTGCACATAAAAAAAAATCTGGCCTGCTTGCTAGAGTGAATGAGCCTCCCTGGCATCATTAGTCGGAGAGTTTGCTGCTGGGGATGGCTGAGAAGCTCATCACTGACTTCCCACTTCCCACCAGGGGTATGTGTGTTTCCAGGCTTTAAACAACCTTTCCTAGTTTTCATTAAAAGCAACTCTTCAGACAGCAGTTTCAGGCCCTTTTATGTGGTTTCTTATGGACATTTCCCTGCACTGCCTTAGATGAATCACTGGGTTGAAGGTACCAGCTGGAATGGGGATTGCTCTGGATCTGCCCGTGACACCGAGTGCAAGAGGGAAAATGAATCAGCCGTGTGTGGGTCATTGCAGCCCCTAACTTCCCCCTGGCTCATGCTGAGGCTGCTCCTCCATGGACCCTCAGCTCTGAGCTGCAGAGAACATCACTTGAAAACCTCTGTCAAAAACTGTTCCCTCCTTCATCACCTCTGACCCATTGGGAGCTGACCATGAGCTCATCCCAGATTCAACCTTGCTTAGCAAGAGTCTTCCCAGCCTGGGATTAGACATAGCCATTTAATCTCTTTACCCCATACTCCCACTTATCAAAGAGAAGAAATAGATCTTTGTCTTGCTAGTCTTTTTACCTCAGCAGGGCAAGACAGTGTCTTGTGTTGTATTTGTGTGGCTCCCAGCACCTGGGATTGCTGGTACTACTGCAGTGACATTACATGTGGTGATACTGTATTTGATTCCCTGGGAGCCATCTCCCCAGACTTTAGGAGCTCCTGATCTGATGGAAGGAGCAGGTTTGTCTTTCTGCCTCTGAACTGAGGACATTCACATATGAGTCCACCAGTATATCTTCATTAAGCTTTGTAGAAGCTGCCGTGATGTGACAGCAGCTCTATTGCTGAAACAGACTGGAGTAGTGGGTGAATCACCCTGCCTTTAATTCCTTCTTGTGCTTGAGGATCATCCGCATCCCTATTTGTGATGGGTTTCACTTCAGCAATTGGCAAGATTAAGCTCCCTTCAGAAGCACTGGCTGAGCTTAGTGACCAAGAGGAAAAGCCTCAGGCGAGTAGTTGTCTATTTATAAGTGTGAAAGATGAGCTCGGTGCATAAGAATATGCAAGCCTCTGGCACCTCCAAGCCCTTTCTGTTCCTGTAGCTGCTGTCTTGAAGCTGCCTCAGCACTGAAGATTTAGCTGCTTTTTGAAAGCTAAGTGGAATCTCAGTCAAGACAGGAGCAAGTGGCCAGGGACGGGTAGGTGTCTGCTTTACTGAAATCTGCTCCCTTAACAATGCACAGCAGCAAAGGAATCAGATGTGAGTTAGGAATGTTCTCTCCTCAGAGAATTTGTCTCTTCACTTTCAAACGGGTTCCTATTCTCACTCTATCTGCTTTTAGGACTCAGAAATTGTCTACATTACTCGTGCTTCTCGAATGTCTTTTTGGAGGCTTTGCCCCCTACACCCTTCCCCTCTCTCAGGGGTGAGTAATGCTGTACCCTCCACAGCTGCACCAGCCACAGAAATCCACATGGTGAAAAAGGGTGCCCCGTGTGCCAGGGCATTCCCCTTGTGCCCCTGAAGTGCCGGGAGAATCACCATTCCTTGCCCAACTTCAGTAAAGAGAGTAGAGTCCTTAACCCCGACGCACCGCACGCGTGACAGTGGAAGCCAAGGATGGTGAATTACTTCAGGTTGTATCATGAAACCTAACCCTCTTACAAGGGAGGAGGAGAGGAGGCTCCCAGGAGCTGGAGACACACAGGAACATATCATGGTAAGGATTCTCCCGCAGGTGCAGGATCCAGATTCTCCAACAGGGAGCAAAGAGCCTTTAATCTTGCCTACAACACAGGCAGCAGCCACTGCTGCCCTGCTCCAGGGACTCTGGACTCAGAGAGGCTGATCCCAGCTCCTCTCCCTGTGCACATTCCCCGCTCTCCTCGCCTGTTACCAGTTGGCTGTGGAGCAGTCCAGCTGAGCCCTTGCAGAGCTGGGATTTCACCTCACCACAGGTATAGTACCCAATGACAAGGGATTCACCTGCCCCCAACTCGAATCTAACAAACCCCAGCCCACAGGTATAGCAGGCACAGACCAAGAATAAAGGCAACGGCCCACAAGCCATCAAGAATGATGCCTCACACAGAGCTGTGCTCAGCACAGACCAGAAGCGACTTAACATGCCTTCAGCCGGGGAATCTACCTCCACCACGGTCATGCTCAGCTCTTCACCTGTGAACATCTCTTAAGATCATCCATTTTTCACCTTTCCTTCACATATGATGCCTACAAAATATTTGTTGCCTTTAATCTTGAATGATGAATTTCTCACTGAAGAGACACAGGTCTCTCATGCAGGATGCATGCTCTAACTCACTCACAACTGCATGTCACAAACCAGCACAGCCAGAGAGAGAAGAGACTCTGCAAAAGCACAAAGAATTCCTCTTCCATTGAGAGGTGCAATGTCTTTTTCCTGATTCTATCTCCTACCTTACCAAAGCTTTTAATATTGCCTTTTGTGATGACGTAGTGGGTAGAAAAGCCGCTTGTAATCAGTTTGTCAGATGGAGGGGGACTGACAGCATGGGGTTAACATCTCATCTTTACAGGGATGTAAAACATTTCCCTGCACAGCAGAACAAAAGAAAACTTTCTGAACGAACCCCAGAAGCAGTGTTTGTCGGAGATGTTGCAAGGAGTAAAATACATGAGGTAAGAAAACCTTTTAATGTTTGTAGCTAAGGAGGGAATAAAGTATGTGTGCAGGAAAGTTGTACTCTGAATTGCTTTTATGATCCCCATCACTTGAAATACACAGCTGTGATTTATAGTTATGCCTCTGGTGATGGATATAAATCCTCTAGACTGACTGAAGTGCCAGCGCTGTGAATTTGACTTAGCCACGATTACAGGGATTTAATATCTAAAACACCACCATGTCTCTAGGTCCCTTAGAAAGACCACAGCAAAAAAAAAATTGTGTGTGTGTGTATGTGTGTGCATGTCCGTGCTGTTTGCTGCCACTGCCCTGAGACAGGTGGCATTTTGAAGACAAGTAGCTTGCGAGGTGACTTAGATTTTCTCATTGACCACCAAGGTTCAGAATCACTGTTTGAAACATAAACTTTATTGCAACGAAGAATTAAAAATAGTACATCTGAAAGAGCTGCAGAGTGCATGTCATTAAAGAACTAGTCAGAAATCACAACTCAAGCAAATCATGTACAATTAGAACAGAAAGTTTTATTAAAACAACTGGAAATGAAACTCAAATTTTCCTTGTTTGTTTAATTTCACCATAACTGTGGATTGTGTATTTACAGTCTTCGCCTCTTGTGGTGAAGGTTCTGCTCAGGGTGCAGGGCTAGGAAGAAGGCAGGGATGGATGGGGAGGAGAGGTGGGTTTCAAAAGCTAACAGGATGTGAAAGTTTTCCAGAAGAAGTTCTTGCAGCCCGCTTTGCGTTCCCGGGGTGCCAGAGCAGGGTTTGAGTTAGCCGAGCGCTCCAGCTCCAGTCTCACTTCGTCCTGCTCAGCCCCTCGGGACAAGTCCTCAGACTCCAGAGCTTCATTTTCTGTCTGGCCTGGCTCTGAGAGAAGTTCTGCCAAAAAGTACTTGGCCAGTTCCTTGGAGGAGAAGAGTGAGAAAAAGCACACAATTACTCTTCGGCTTTTGGGGGCTCACCACTCTGTCCCTCTAAGACACCTTTGTGCCCAGATTAGAGACATGCAGGACTCTGGAGAAGAAGAGCAACCTCAGCTTTTCAAAGAGCTCAGTCTTACAGCTGCTGCGCAGCAGCTATGCCCACGAAATAAAGTGGAGCAGAAAAGCACTGACATCTACCCGGTGTGGTGAAGAGACCACTCTTCTGGCCATAGCAGGGAACAAGCTCATCAGAGCATCAAATCACCCTCCTTTCCCATCCCACTGCTCCAGCACACCAGAATGGATTCAGAGAAGATGTTGCGAGGCCACTGCTAAAGTGGCATGGGAAATGTCTTTGGGGGAGCTCACAAGGGTGACTGAGTCAGGGTACCCTCTCAGTGGGGGCTGGTTTTCCTCCTGTCCCTCCAAGCCCTGGCTGCTCCCCTTGCATGGCTAAATACATTCTCCAGTTGCAGGGAGACAGCTGCCTTGGTTCAGAGCCCCGGACAAGCCCGAACTTCCCCAGTTCTGCCTTCTGTCCTGGCAGTGGCTGCTCCTCATCCCCTGCCAGCATCCAGTGGGGTCTGCCCTGCCTGCCCCCCAGCAGCCTGTCCTTGGCTTAGCCCTGGCTGGGAACCAGGGGTTGTGTCAGGGAAGCAGGGTCTGCAGCAAGCAACTGTGGGTCTGAAAGGGGGACATTGAGGAGGTTTGGTGAGGAATGGAGGTCTGCACCGAGGGTACTGGGGTGTCCAGTGGGGAACTGGAAGGGTCTGCAGCAGGAAAGCTGGGGGTCTGCAGCAGGGAAGCTGGGGGCCTGCAATGGAGGTGCCAGGGGCTCCGGTAGGGGAGTGAAAGGTCTGCAAGCAGGGAATCTGGGAAGTCTCTGGAAGAGAAGCAGGGAAAAGCAGGGGTCTGCAATGGGTTTTTGGGGTATTCAGCGGGGGGCTCGAGGGGTGCACGGGGTGGTTGCCCCGTGGCGGGGCTCTCACCTGCTTCCCAGCAGCGGCAGCCAAGGACTTCTGCAGGAACTGCCGGAGCCGCGGGTCCGAGGGGGCGGCCGAGACGGTGCCGAGGGCCAGGGCGATGGAGAGCAGGGCCAGGGCGCACTGGAGGCGGCACGACAGCATCTCGCCGGCGGGGCGGGCAAGGAGAGGCGGCGGGGAGGGTGGCGGCTCCGCTGCGGCTCGGCTCGGCGGTGGGGATCTCCTCGCCGCCCGCCGCCTTTATAAACCCTTCTCCTGACGTCAAGGCGGGGGCGCCCCCCTCGCCCCACGCCGCCCGCGGTGGGACCGTGCCCTGCATCGGGGGGAGACCGGGGGTGCTCCGCTCTGTCCGAGGCCAGGGATGCTCCGCTCTGACCGCAGTGCCCCCCGCGTGCCCCCCCGCCTCCGGCCTCCCCCGGGGCCTTTTCTGCTCAAATCACCTTCCCCTCGGAGCCTCAAAGTCTCCTCGTCCTCTCCCTTATCCCCCCCAACCCTCCCCCCCCCCCCCGCCATCCACAAGCGCCCCTGAGGTGTGTTGGGGGGTCCTGGCCGTGCACTGCCCACCCCCGGGTGTTAACCTCATGCCGGAGGGCTGAGTCCCCCAGCAGTCATAATGCCAAAGCCCCTCGCTCCGGCACAGTTTCCCGCCCCGTCGGGTAAGAAACGGCTGCAGACTGGAACTGGAAAGGATCTCTTTAAAGGTAGGTTTGCCTCAGGCTCCATCAGGGAGTGGGGGATGCTGAGCTGCCCTCGGTGGTCCTTTCTGCTTCCCTGGACCCTCCGGGGATCTCTGGCACTGGCCCTTGCCCAGACCCCCCCTCGCCCTCCTCAGTTAGGGCAGCTCCGCCGGCAGCCTCCCGGGAGAGCCCCGGCTCTGCGATAGCTCCGCATCTCAGGGCCCGGAGGGAGGGCAGTGAGAAATCAATGCCTTTGTCAGGGTGTGCGGGGCCCTGGCTGAGCCTGCAGGGACCACTGTCTCCATCTCAGGGTCACTGGACCTGCTGGCCCCATGGGGGATGCGCCTGTACCGCTGTGATGGTCAGTCTCCCCCACCCCTCTGACCTGTCCCCGTGAGCTGTCTGATAGCCACACCAGGCAAAGCTGCTGCAAGCCCCTGACTCCCAAAAGGATGGGTCTTTTCAGTTGTCTCCTAGATGGTAGAAGCAGAGAAGGATGTGCAAGGAAGAGGCTCTGCTACCACCCAAAAAAGGGGTAGCAGGGGCTTCCTCCCATCTCAATTTCTCTCAGCTGATTTCTCTCAGCTGAGGGAAGTCAAGGGCTTGTGGGGACAAGGACAAAAGTACTGCACAAAGGTGTCCTGAAATCTCTGAAAGGACGTTTCATTTCATGTTGAGTTATTGACACAAACACACGCGCACACACTTTAGTCCTAGTGATGCCAGCTGGCTTTGCTGAAGCTGACCTGGGAGCACGCAGTATGAACCAAGGATTTTCTGCTCTGCTTTATGGCAAGAGGAATTTGTGCCAGTCGCTCATTCCAGACCTGGCAGACACTTAGGCTGAGCTGGGACTGCCCTTCCTGGATGGTGCCTCCTTTCCTTTGTGCAGACATCTGCAGCCACACACAGCCTATGTGTTCTTCCCAAATCAAAGTGCAAAATGAATGACACCTATGAGAGAAGGAGACCCTGTGGGTTGGGTTGACTTTTGCTGCTTTTATAGCTAGCTTATTGCCAGCTGCCTGAGATGAATGAGGCCAAATCCTGGGACACTGTCTGTCTTCTAGCACTGGTGTTGCTCTGGGAGAACTGGTAGAGAGGAGTCAGCCCTGCTTAGGTTCGAACACATTCCCTTGTTTCAGGCACAGGACACAACTTCCTGCCAAGGCCAACAGGAGTGATTTGAGCCCAAAAAGAGCAGATTGGCCCAAGAGCCATGGCTCCCAGTTTCTCTGTCCACCATGCCCCTGTGCTGGCAGCTGGACCAGCACCTCTCTCCTTCTGCAGTCAAAGATGCAGAGTCAGTCTTGAGCATGGCAAATGGCCAAGGCTGTAGGTGCTAGGGCATCAAACCTATCTTGGCCCACTTGCTTGCCTTCAAGAGAGATTTCTTAGAGATGGTTTCTCACAGCAACAGTAACTTCCTCACTTCTTCCAGCTCTGCCAGTAGCAGCAAGCTGGGCTCTCTCAGTTCACTTGCACTGGGAATAGACTGTTTTTTTAGCCCTTAGGCTACAACTCAGCTGTGCCACACTGCTGTGCCAGCCTGGAAGAGCTTTGCAAAGGGCCATCATTTCCCAGCAGCTCATCCCAGTTCCCACAGCTCAGGGCAGAGCAGCCTGCTTGGGTGCAGTACTGAGGAGGAGCAGAGATGGAAATAGGAAGCAGCAGTCAGTTATTTCAGACTCTCCTGCGGCTACTGGAAGGTGTTACCTAACGTGCCCTGCCACTTCACACAGCAGACAACTGTCCAGCCTGGCACCCTTTTGCTGTTCAGCTTCTTGCCCCAAAGGGAAGAGGACACCAGGAAGCCCCACCACTCCTGAGCAGGAAGGAATGGCTAACAGCTTGTTGAGCTGTCACAGCTATGGATCTGTGCCAATGTGCTGCAGGGATCAGTTCAACTTCTGTATTTCCCAGGGTACAGCAATGGGCTGGAGTGCAGCCTTGGACTGCTGAATGGCATGGAAAATTGTGCTACGTTTTGGCACTCCTAGGACCCATATGCACACCAGTGTGGGCATAGGAGCTATAGGAGTTGGTACAGTGCAGGAAAACCTTCTTGATGAGTTCCCCATCTTGCTTGTTTCCTGCCAACTCTGTGTAGGGCCAGAAAGACTCAGACACATTTAATGGGATTTTGCAGAGGTGCAGAGCACAGTCTGAGATAGGTGAGCTCTGGGTGGGCCAGCAGGGCTATTTTTAGGAAGCTGATATGATCCCCCGTAAAATGGGGAAAGATATCAGACTTTAGTCCTTAGTGGGTTTTTAAAGGCTGTTGTTGATGTCCGGCCCAAAGCCAGTCTGCTCAGCACTCCACTCATCTCCAGCTACCTGCAGCACCTCTGTGTGCATGAGTCCAGCCCTGCTAAAGACTTTCCTTCCAGAGCCTTCCTTGCTAGCCCCTGTCTTCATCCACCCTTTGTTTTTCATTTTAACGTCTATCCACCCTGCCAACCCTCCCTGATCATCTGACAGTGCAGAGCATCCTGCTGTAGAGCAATAACGACCAAGAGGGCTTTGGGCTAGGAGTAATGTTGCTGCAGTTGCAGATGTGTTCTCTACAGCTTAACTCCAGGCAAGCACAGACCCTCAGTCACATTGGGGATTTGGGGTTTTGATGGTCACTCTGGCTACTGCGGCTCTTCCAGCCACATTGGGACAAGGTTCAGAAGAACAGGCTGGCTCTGACTCCACCTCTCTTGCACCACTGGAGCAGAGTGGTTGTCCCCCTTCTACCCCTCTCTGCCTGGGAGAGGATGGAGGAACTACAGCAGCGTTCTCTAACAACAGGAAGAATATTACTGCTAGGAAATGTCTTGGATTTACCCCACTGAATTTCAGATATTTACTTGAGGAAAGCAAGGATGTGTTCTTTATCCGCTCCCTAGTCCTGCGCCCCATCAGGACATGATGCCATCTTGATCCAGAGTACCCTCAGGAAGGCTCTGATGTCCACCTTAGCAGTTTTTTGCCTCTTGGGATTCAGCTGAGCTTGTGATTCTGGTGGAGGCAGGATCAGAACTTTGGTGGCAATATTCCCCCAGAAACATCTCAGCCTGTTTAAAGGAGAAAAACAGAGTTCCCAGCAGGTATGAACTTTGTTCATGGATAAAATATTGAACGGACTAAAGTTCTTGGTGATCTCGGGTAGTATTTGGGAGAATCACTCTGATGTTATCCATCTGAAAAGTTCTGATATTTCATTTCAAAGAAAATTTAAAAGAAAAATACAATTTAAATGAAGAGAAAAACACGTGTTTTGGTTCAGAAAACCATCTTGTGCTGACCTGAAGGAACCATCAATGAGGGAGTGGAAAAAGGGAGTCAGTCTGCTCCATACACCTTCGGACTCTCTTTTACAGAGGACTCCAGAGGAAGAGGTAAGGGCAGACCTCCAGATGTCCTTATGACTCCGGCACAGGCATGGAGCAGCAAATAAGTTGCAGATTGATTTACCAGTTCCCCTCCCCCAGTTCCTCTAAGTGTGCTCTGAATTTTTTTATACTCATTCCCCAGCCAGATAAATCCATCATCCGTTCGGCTGCGACGAAGTCTATTCTGTTCCTTTCTTTTGCCGCAGCGCTGCAGGGCATGTGGCTTTGCAGATGATTGAATTGCATTGAATTCCTATGACTGTTTCCTTACCCCCACAGTTCCAGCTTGCTTCACAGACTCAGAACACTCCAGCAATGCTCGGGACTGCGTGCACAAGCTGCACACTCAGCATTGTACCAGCAAAGCGTGCCCTCTGCTGTCACTATGGCTGCAAGACTGGCTTTCATTACACCCCACCTCCTTGGCAATCTCCTATAAAATGCTCTCCAGACTCTCTCAGCTCTGTTTTCACAAGCAGGACAGTTTTACTATGTATCACTACTTTGCCAGCAGGTAAAATCCTTTTTCTTATATTCTAGCTCTCAACGTGGTAGGGCCAAGCTGTGATCTGGGAGCCAGGGCCATGAAATTCTTCACACTGGCTCTGGACACACAACCCCTATGAGGAATTCAATGCAGTACTGCAGCTCTTGCAGCTTGCATTAAACCTAATAGAGCAGGTTCACTGCTTGTGGAGGGGTGATGCTGCACTGGGATATACGGATACAGAGATAAAAGGGAGAGAAACTCCTACCAACTGGTACTGTGTGTCCCTGGAACAGGCAGTGCATGGACTTGCAACAGCCCTGAGAGGTTTCTGTGTAAAATGCTGATTCTATTGTAATACTTGGGTACAAATCCAAAATAATTTATTATAGTTCTCTGGAATTTCTACTCTAGATAGCAAAGTGGAAGGAAGCAAGGCTGTGGAGGTTCACAGGCGAAGGATACTGCTACCTAATTTTTTGGATGTCTCTGTTTAAGGGCCCAAGCTGCATTCAGGATATCTGTTGCTGCTACCTTTCCAGTCTCAACCTCCTAAGGATCCTGCCATGGCATCTGTAGGGTGGAAATTAGCTCCCTTGGAGTCAGACAAGGGAAAGATCAGCATGAACACGTGCAGAAGCAAAGGTGAACAGAATGAGCTAAGAGGAGTACCAGGGTATTTACCTGTATTACTTGAGATGACTACTTGGAGCCATGCATGGATGGGGTTGTGTTAGGGTCTATACAAACAAATGCTTGCCAGTGCCATAAGAAGTAATTAGTGTAAAACAGGTGATGGTTGATACAGATGGGGGAGCACATGAAAACATGAAATAATACAGAGTTTTGCTTTCTCTTGATGTATAACTCTCCCCTGTAAATACCAGCTCCACAGCAAGAGCTGAGGCCTCCTTTCCTTCCCTCTGGCTGTGACACTGGCCCCTTCAGAGGGGTCAGAACAGGAAGCTCTAGGTGGCCATAGCCACTTGGGTCCAAGCCACCCAAACAGGCAGCATGCAACCCAGGGACACAGGATCCTGATGGTGGGATCACAATAGCTCTCAAATTGCTCCCAGCCACCTTGGGCTGCAGCTGGCCATTCCCCACAGAAGTTCCACATCGGAAGACCCTGGGGACAAAGTGCAGGCAAGCACCTGCCTCCTGCCTGCAAACCTATAAGATTTTCCCCAAGAGAAACAGATGTCCCAGGTGCCAGGTTGGGCTGCAGAAGGACAATGAAGCTGCTGAAGGGGTTGGATAGCAAGTCTTATGGGAGGCGGCAGAGGGAACTGGGGTTGTTTAGCCTAGAAAAAAAAGGAGGCTGAGGGGAGACCTCATCACTGTCTACAGCTGTCTGAAAGGAGGTTGTAATGAGATGGGTGTTGGTCTCTTCTCCCAAGTAACAAGTGATAGGGCGAGAGGAAATAGCCTCAAGTTGCACCAGGGAAGGTTCAGATTAGATATCAGGAAAAATTTCTTCAGTAAAATGTCAGGCACTGGCACAGCTGCTCAGGGAAGAAGTTGAGTCACTATCCCTGGAGGATTTAAAAGATGGGCATATGCGGTGCTCAGGCTGATCTGGTCTTTCCAACCAAACGATTCTGTGATTATATATATATATATATATATATATATAATTTTTTTTTTGGCTGATGTCTCTCATGTCGAGGACTCCGTGCTTAAACTCTGTCTTCTCCTGCCCTCCCGTGGAGATCTGGCAGAATGCAGGGAAGCGCGCTGGGAGTTCACAGAATCACAGTGATCTGAGTTGGAAGGCACCAACAAGGATCATTGCATCCATCTCCTGGCCCTGCATCGGACAATCCCAATATTCACACCGTGTGTCCGAGGGCGTTGTCCAAACGCTTCTGGAATACGTATTGTCAAGGCTTGGCGCCGTGACTGCTTCTCTGGGGAGCTGTTCCAGTGCTCCACCACCCTCTGGGTGAAGGACCTTTTCCTAAGGTTCAACCTAACCCTCCCCTCTTCCTGCCATTCCCTTGAGTCCTATCGTTGGTCACCAGAGAGAAGAGCTCAGCGCCTGCTCCTCCTCCTCCCCTTGTGAGGAAGCAGTAAACGGCTGTGAGGCCCCCCCTCACTTTCCTCTTCTCCGGGCTGAGCGAGCCGGACAGCGGCGCTGCCGAGGGAAAGCCAGCGCCAGCGGAATCCCTGCGTCCCACTGCATCCCCCCGGCAAACACCCACACCTTGGAGAGGCATGGCCAGTGGCTTCCAGTCAGCATCATTCTCCCTCAGCACGGGTTTTTCAGCATCAAAACCAGTCCCAAGGACTACAGAACAGATTGGTGAGAGCAGAAAGTTCAGCACAGCAACTCAGGGTATCGCTGTGGGCATCCCAGAGCCCTGCCCAGGCCCGGGGGGAATTAAATCCCTGTTTCTCTGCTGGGCCTTCTCAGAGCCTGTGCTGAGAAGTAAAATGAGGAAGGAGCTGGAAGCATGGCCAGGTCTATTTTTCAGGGCAGAAGAAGTCTGAAGGAAAGAGAAACTCATTCACATCCCCATCCATTGGGCAGGTCTTTCTGGGGGAGGAGAAGGACAGGGTTTCTATGGGACCTGCTCAAGCACATTCTGGGAAGCTTCCTGGAAACCAGCCAGTTTATCAGTCTGGTGTTGTCCTTTCTTCTGAGGCTTGTCCAGAGTCAGAACCTGTATTTGGAGTCAATGTTTTAAAGGGCAAATAACCCAGTGGTATTGACCCGTGCAGGCCTGACCAGTTCAATGTCTGTGGGCTCCATGACCATGAAACACGTTGTGCTGCCCTGTGTGGGATTGCTTCCTTGCCTCTACAAACACTGTCTGTGCTGAGCGAAGCTGGCTTGCACGGGCTGGCCGTACCAGGTGCCTGCAGACCTCTGCCCTGTGGACAGTAAGGGAGCAATTGCTATCTTTTCAGCTGAACTGCCTGGAAAAATCATGACAGCATTGTCCCCCCCCAAAAAAGAAAAAAGGCAACATGTGAGGAGGAGAAAATGCAGTCATGATCCAGGAAAATACAGTATTTATTTTTCAAAGGTAGCTGAGCAAGTCAATGGGAACTAGAGGTCATGGCTAAGTAGCTTGCTCGTCTGGAACAAGCAGGGCTGTCAGCCCAGCCTAGCCACTTCCAAAAGTGACAACTGCAGCAATCAGACAGGTAGAGAGCTCGAAGACAGGCAGCTCCTGACAGAGAGGGGAGAAACCTAGGTATGTGTGTCAAATGAGGATAGTATATGTGTCAAATTCCCTTCATGAGGACCACCAGAATTACTGAACATGAAAAACCTACCAGGGAGAGGTGGGGAAAGCAAGCCAGCAAGGTGGGAAAGCAAGTGTTCTACTCTGCCCTGTTTGTTCTTTTTCCCCCCAACCCTGTGCCTGACAGGAGTACGCTGGTGAGGGCTTGGGTTGAGCTCAGCCCCGCTGAGCAGTCACTGGAGTGCACCCAGCCTGTGAGGGGAGACACAGGCTCCTGCCTCAGGAGGATGCACGGGAAGAGAAGTTTTGTGGCTGAGAGGACCTCACCCCACAGCATGCAGGCACTTGCTGCAGGCTTCTGGACAGCCATCCTGGCTGGCCAAATCAAACAGCAGGAGCAGGGAAAGGTTGGCCAGCAAGTTCCTGGAGGAGGCTACAGACACAGCTCCACCAAACCACTGCATAAGGCAGCCGAACCAGTATCCTACTCTTCAACACTCCAGGTGCTAGAAAGCAAGGGGAGCAGCAGGCAGCCTTCTTCTCTGAGCAGCTCTGGCAGTTACATCGATTTCCAGGAAATATAAATAACTAGGCAGCCATCTGGAACCAGCCCTGGGCCGGTGAGCAAAAGGTCTTTCCCAGGCTCTGCCCTATTTCTGCCGGCTACTCAGTGCAAATGCAGAAAGTATCAAGGAGATAGTACAGTGGGACAGTCCCCACCACGATGCAGAGCAGCCAGCCTGAGTCTTGCTCCAGTCTCATGTCACAGACCCATGTTCACTCAGCCCTAGGAAAGGCTGTTTCAAACAGCCCTGCCCTTGACACAGAGCCAGAGCTGCGCCAAGCTGAGCACTTGTGCTGGGGCTTGGAATGTTCAGCCACTCCTCAGGGCACCAACTGGCCTTCAAGGTTCTTAAGGAGAAGGATAGGCAAGAACAGACCCCTCACTCCATGATACTTCATTTTTCTTCATTTTATTTTTATTTGTACAGCTATATTTTACAGAATGCATTAATGCAGTTTAGACACAGCCCAAACCCTGTCTCCCGAGATTGTTTATAACACAAGCATGTAAAATAAGACCAAAAATAAAACCAAACAAAAAAAATAAAACATTCCTCGATAGAGTTCCATCAAAACTCCTTTGCAACATCAGGCTGTACCTTGAAGAAACTGATCTCAATATAGTCCATACATTGAAAACTTCCATTGAAAAGAAAGGCACCGTGCGAAACCACATTTTACATATATACAGACTGAGAACTAGAACAAAAAAAATTACACTTTATTATTATTTTAAATTCCTTCTGCAGCTTTGTTGGTTTAATACACACTTTTTTGTAAATTGTAAACCTTCACTTGCAAAAAAATACAAATACACTGATGCATTTAGACAAAATATTTTCTTACTTGTACAGATGCAATACTTTAAAATATCTCGTTAAGTGCTCTATCATAATAAAGATTCTCAGAGTGGCTTCTGCCTGCAGAGTCCAACTGAGCCTTTAATGCATTTTATATATTTTTAATATAGCTTTTTTTAAAGGTCTATATATATTTTATTTTATATATATATTTATATATTTATATCTATATATATTTACAACTCTGCCATAGATTCCTTCACCTTTGGTTAAAAAAGTTAAAGCCCTCTCTTTAATAACATACTTTCTCTTTAAAAGAACACACATTTTTGCATACAAAAGAAAAAAATCTGTTCCCATAAATCAACATTACATTCCTCATCTTCAAATGGCAAAGGCTGTGAAGGTTAGACTCCAGAGTTTATCAACACTCCACTGCACAGACATTTAAAATGACTATTTTTCTTTTTTTATGTTTTATATACAATAAGATCTGAATAATTTTAGTTTTCTTTTTGTTTCACATAACTGGGAAAAATAAAACCCGTGTATTTGTAATTTTTTTTTTTAAAACTTCTAATGTTTTTCCACCTATCTACACTATGGGTTTAGAGGCACTCCATCATGTGACGAATTTTTTCTTTCTTTCTTTCTGCTTTTTCTTCCTTTTTCTTTTTAAGTGTTGCAAGTATCCTTTGGACAGCTTCTCCCACCCAGCCCACCCCAAGATGACCTCCTGGGAAATCCTCTGCCTTCAGCAGGCCTTGGGGAGCTCCGGAGGCACCTCGCTGGCCGAGATGCGGTACTGCACCTTGGTGTTGGTGATGGCCCCGTGCTTCTGCCGGAGGTGAAGCCGCAGCTGGCTTTTGTGGCGGAAATGCAGGTTGCACTTCTCACACTGTGGGGCGAGAGGCAAAGGCCAAGGGTGTGAAACGTGATGGTAGGGAACGTGTTCTTCCCTGAAGCCCCACATGCAGCTACCCCAGGATGCTGTACAATTACACTAGTGGAAAGCAAGGATGCAGTGGAAAAGCTGAACCGGCACCCAGAGCCCTGTCTTTCTTTGAGCCCCTAAACTATGTCCCTACGTCCTGTTGCTCTGCCCCCAGAACATGGGCACCTTTCCCAGGATCAGGAACCCCATCCCAGGCTTTCAGCAGCATATTTAGATTCATTGGATGCACAAAGGCCAGGGTCCCTTAGGAGAGGACCTCGGCTCTGATGGATGTAATGCCAGACTCCTTATCTAGATGCTCTAACCAGCCACACAGCTGTATCAGGAGCTGCTTGTGACCCCTGCCAAGCAGTACAGCTCCAGAGGGATGTTTGGATGATAACCCCTGCTCCGATTCCTTCTGTAGTGGACTGGGAAAACCAGGAAAGCCTTGGAAAAGAGCTGAGAGCCCTCAGGGCTGCAGGAAGACAGAGCAGGTTGCTTGATCAGCATGGGTGCCACTGGCACAGGGGACCCCAGGCCAAGCTGCTTGCTCCTTTCCCCTATGCCTGCACACAGTGGCTGGTTGTAATTTAAGCCATAGCTATTTGGAGAAGTGTGACCTTCTTCTAGATGGGATGGAAGAAAAGAAGAGCAGCTGAGATGTAGCCAGCTGTTTCAAATGCAGCAGCTCACAAAAAAATACCACGTCAGCATCATGGGGGGCACAAGAAACAGAGATGTGACCTTGCTACGCAGCCCCACTAGGCTGGCAAAAGGCATTGGGGTTCTGCAACCAGCCCATGCAAATGTCCTGATGTCTTTCCAGCCCCCCCCCATGTTTGGCAGCATCTTCCCCCAGCCCCTGCTGAGAGCCTCCCCCAAAAGAAGCAGGGTCACTCACATGATACGGTTTCTCTCCTGTGTGGATTCGAAGGTGACTTTTGAGGGTCTGCAGGTGCCGGAAGCGTGTGCCACAGATCTCACAGGGGTACGGCTTCTCCCCAGTGTGAATAAGCACATGAGCCCGGAGGTGGGCCACCTAGAGAGAGAGCAGCTCTGGTTAAGGACAGCTCCAGGGATAAGGGCATGTGACTGGGAGTTGGGGCATCCCACTGGGACCAGACTTCTACCCATCTATCTATTTCATCTATGGGGATCCCCTGGGAGTCAGGGCCACGCACATCTGAGGTTTGATATCTCCAATCCTTAACAGCAAATGGAGGAGAGGAACTGAAACAAGCGATCAGGCTTACTGCTACCAAAACTTCCCTGCATGGACCTTAAGGCCCCCATTTATCTTGCAACACCATGAGAAGAGCTGCCCAAGACAGTGAGTGTGGCCCTATCAGTCTCCTCCTTGCCATGAAGCATCACTGGTCTCAGGCAGGAGAGTCTGGTCATGTCACACCCTCCCTAGTCACTGTAGGTCTCAGAGGCCACACACACCTGGACAAATCTGGCCCCGCAGGTCTCACACTTGTAGGGTTTCTCTCCAGAGTGGATGCGCGTGTGGGTTTTCAGGTTGGCTGGGCGGTTGAACTGCGCCCCGCAGATGTTGCAGCGGTACGGCTTTTCTCCTGCAGAGCCCAAAGGAAAGAGTGAAGCATTAAGTACAGATGTTCTCATCCCCCTTGATGCATGGCACTCCCCAAAACACAGTCTCTTCAGGTGCCAGACCTCATGGCATGAAACACCAACCCCGACTCTTCTCCCTTTTGGAGATGGCTGTGGACAAGCAGCATTGGTCAGAACAGTCTGGGGTGCCCTCAGAGCAGGGTGAGCTCAGGAGGTACCTGGGCACCTTCTCCTTTTGGGTTAGTAGCTGCAACCTTCAAGGCAAGAGAGAAAGTTGGGTAGCTCTGCCAGCGCAGATTAATAGTAACACTCCTCCTGGCCCTGTGACAGCAGCTGGTGTCCTGCATCTCCCTACAGCCATAGTAAGCCATGCAAGGCCACGTGGCTTCCCTTGGGCTCCTTGTGGTACCCAGCACATCCTGCCTTGGTTATTTGTCATCTCTTTAGAGGAGCAAGAAGACCTGGCCAAGGCATGCCTAGCAACCTGTCTCCCAAGTAATTTTTCGGTTACAATCACCACTGCTGACTTGGGCTGACTTTCTCAGAGAGATGGGGGAAGCTGCAAGAAGGTTTTAACCAGTTCTTTAGGATGGTTGAGGACTGGCTCAAAGGGAGTGGGAAATAGCCATCAGCTACCCCTTCCTGCCATTTTTTGCTTCCAAGCTTTGACCTCACACACCCTCAAGCCCTGCCCTGGCACTTGTGTTATCTTATTCACCTGCACAGCCCTCCTGCAGCTCAGCTGACGCTGCCGGACTTTATGCCTAATACACTGCAGCAGCACTGAGTTGTCAGCACAGACCTCCCTTCCCCAGTCAGTAAACTGGCTGTTGACATGCTAACCATTAATAAAAGCATGAAAAAAATATCCCCAGGTTTGTCAGCAAATGACTAAACTCTTAATATCCCCCTCCTTTCTCAGCTTTCATTGTGCTGATTCAGAGTCCATCTGCTCACAGATGTTCCCATCAGCAGAGTTTCTGTCAAGTTAGATATGATCTGGATTTCTAGGATGTAGGGGAAAAAAAAATCCCAGACTTCTCCCTAAATGGTCTTTTGGTTTTCTGTTTCTTAAAGTCTAACACAAAGTAACCTGGAAGCCATGTGTCTGCTCCCAGCCATGCATTCTGCAAGATGCTTTTAGAAACAGCAGTGCGCAGTGCTTCACAGTGAAGAAGCTTTAGTCCTGCTGTGAGGCTGAGCAGGACCTCCCTCATTCCCAGATTTGGTGCTCTGCCCATGGGCTCCCTGGCTGTGTCAAGAAAAGCACTTTGTTCTTCCTGTCAAGGACAGCACAGAGCTGGGGACAGCACACCTGGGACAAACCCAGCCATAAATGCCCACATGCCCAGTAACCCACAACCTCCCCAGAAAGCTGTCCCTGTGGCCAACACCCTACCTGTGTGGACGGTTTTGTGGCTGGCGAGGTTCCCCTTGTAGCGGAAGGAGGCCTGGCAGCGGTCACACTTGTAGGGCTTGTCACTGTGGACTTGCAGAGAGTGTCTCTTGAGAGAGGCCTCCTCAGAGAACCGGCAGTCACACTCATTGCAGAAGAAGGCTCCATTTTCTGTGAGGGCAGAGAGAAGAAAAATCAGATGAGCTAAGCCAGCTCCCTCCATTGGCCACGGGAGGGGTTTGGGATGGCAGAGATGGGCAGCCAGAGCAAGTGTTGGAACAAGAAGCCAAGTGCAGGTGTTCAAGTTCACAGTCAGCAGTACTTGCACTGTGCCATTATCTCCTGACCTTCCGCACTTAACAACACCACACATGGTTTGAGAGAGCAAAGACATCATGAGCCACCTCTCCCTCAGTGCAACACCAGCTGCTTTCAAGAAGCCAGCAGCTTGCCTGGACATATTTCAGAGAGGTCCACAAACTCACCCAACTTATTAGTCATCCTCCAAAGGATGGATGGTCAGCTCTGAAGTACTCTGTCACCTTTAGAGGTCTTAAAGCTCTACGTGTACAGATGGTTTCCTTGAGCATGGGAAGACCATCATCATCAGAACCACAAAGCAGATTGAGGGTACCTAACTTCTGAATGCTGTATGTAGTTTGAGGATCACTATAGCTGATTCCTTCTGTGGATCTTTGCCTACACCGCAGTCTCCCTCCCTGAGCTACAGGTAGATGGATGCTCAGACATTTGTCTCTGGGCTTGTGGAGTTTTGCAACAAGATTGCAAGCCTCATTATCTGCATTTCTCCAGATGTGCGCACTGGGCTCCCTGATAATGAAGATATCATGACGGATGCATGAGACACCATCTTGCCCAATCCCCATTAGGGTCATTACATCTGCCAAGCTTGTTCTCCTGTGGCTCTGGTGGGGTGGGGTGCACTTTGTTTCCTGTCCTCAGCTGCCAAGTTTGCAGCAGGTGACCAACTCCCTCCACAAGGTATTTGGACTGTGCTGGGAAAGGAGAGGAAGGAAGCAATTCCCATGTGCATGTGTCCCTCACACGCATGCACACAGCTGGTCAGTCAGTTAAGAGGGCACTGAAAATGACCTTGGGATACAGCAGCATCAGGGACAGGCCTGACTGCCCAGATGGATACAGGGCACTGAGCAAACGGGTCCCCAGACTCACAGCCCCCTTGCGTACTGGTTGAAAAAGATGACCAGGGATGCAAGACTCACCGCAGCTGGAGTCAGAGTATTCAGACTGGGTTTCCCCCATCTCTTCTCCAAAGTTTGAGCCAGGGGTATGAAGGCACATCTCAGCATGTTGTGGGGACTGGCAGCCACAGGAGCTGCACTTTGACGAATGCATGTACAGCGGGGACTGACCTTCGCTGCTCCGAGGGGACCCATCCCGGGACCTGTGGAAGAACAGCAAAGCACACAGCTGTGAGAAGGCTCTTGCGGTGCTTGGGCTACTGGGCCCTTGTTTGCACCCTTACAGACATGACTGACAGCTGTGTTTTTTGGGGATACTTGCAGTGAGACAAACAGCATAGCCCTAATCAACAACAGGTCCTTCAGCCTCAATCCTCTGCCCATCATCAACCAACCTCAGAACTCTATGAACTTCCAGGTCCAGAGGATACCATACTGTTCCCTGGCAGTTTAGCCATTCCAACGCTTACAGCCAACCAAAAGCTCAAGGCACAGGGAGTTCGCTGAAAATCAGGCTGGGCAAATCCAGCCTCCAGAAAGTGTCCAGAGCTGTTAAGTGAGCCAGGGATGCCTGACCTAATGCTCCTAATTCCATCGTCAGGCCAGGCTAGCACTGCTACAGCAGAGATGGCTGGCACCCAACTAATGTCACTGGCAGCACTCCACCAAAAGCAGAGGTTTCCACCTCCTCATAGCCTGACTCCCCAGCTTAATGTTACAGCTATTTTACATATTTCCAAACCCTCACTGGCAGGATGTAGGGAAATCTTCTCACCTGTTAACAATATTGTTGAGTCTGCTCGCTTGTGGGATAGTAGAGTCTTCTCCATTCACACTCATCTTGGTGGGGGATTGCACGTTGAGATGTTCCGGCTCCAGGGACTGCTGACAAGTAGACATGGGCATGTAGGTGCGAGGAGAGAGGGTTCCCATCTCATTCTGGTCTGCACTGTCTTGCTTGGTGCTCTGGTTGAGAGAGTTGAGGACAATGAACTTGTACTTTTTCCAGTTGCAGGCTTTGGGGTCTGTGGGGCTCTTTGTGAAGAGGGCACTGGAGCTCTGACTGATACGGGCGTTCTTGCTGCTGCTAGACTCGGTTGGTGAGTTGGGCTGACAGTCTGACTTCTGGGGGCTCTGAGGGCTAATGAGTCCCTTGCGGTCCAAGGGGGTATTGGTAGGCTCAAAGTGCTGGCTGATCTCATCCTCTGAAGAGGTCCGCTCCTCCTCTTTGGCCACTTTGTCACAAGAGAAATAGGGATTGTTCCGGATTGAAGGGACGACAGGTTTGGGGCCAGAAGCTACGCCGTAGTGCATGTCACTCCTGGCTTCTTCAGTAGCACCTTCTTTTGGAGCATAGATAGTAGCGTGGCACATGTTGGCCGAGATGTCAGTAATCGTTCTCATGTACTCAGTGGGGATTGTCCTGGAGTTGTCGCATGGCAGGATCCTCTCCTTAGGGAAGGCACCTGCTCTTGAGAGTTCGGAGAGAGGCATCCTCATCTCCCGTAGCTCATCATCCACAAGGAAACTGTTTAGAGGGAGAGGGCTGTATCCATGGTAGGAAATGGGGGATCCAGACAAACTATTGATCAAGCCGGGGGCAAATGCCCTCCCATTGCAGAGGGACCCATTTTGAAGAGGCATGCCGTTCTCAGAGACATCTCTGCTACGATAAGCCATCACTTCTGGGTGGCTCAGCATCCGCCCAGACAAAAACTCTTCCCTTGGGGTCTTCACAGCTGATACCATCTCAGCTTCACTGGAACCAAGCAAAAAAGGAGGGAGACACAGTCATTTTCAGCCCCTAAGGATAAGTTTGCAGACACTTTGCCAGTTCTCCCCCCTCCCACCCAAACACACAATCCCAGGCTCTCCAAAGTTCACTCACAGCGCTCACCTAGACTTGACAAACCTTCGGCAGGTATCAACTACATGCTCCATCTGCAGGTACAGCGCCGTGGCCATCACGGCCATGATATTGTTCTCCCTCAGGTTCAGGCGGGATGTATACATGAAGTCCAAGAGGATGCAAAACCCCTCAGGGTTAATTTCAGGGTCCAGGTTGATGACATTCAAGTTGCACTTGAGCTGGTCAGTGAAGATGCTATAGAATAGGCCACTGCAGAGAGGAGAATGCAGAGAAGATGAGTGTTATGACAATTCAGAGGAAGAAAGGAGAATTTGTCTGAAATTCTTTAGCATAGAGGGGTTTCTGAATGGGAAGGGAGGAGGAGGCAATTACAGAATTCCCTGAGCTTCCCCCTTACAATCAAACTCGGTTTCTCAGCTTAGTAAGCGCCTTCTGCACTGCGCTTTTCCCAACTGGAACAGCCTGCTTTTAGATCTCACCTGCTCAACAACTCCCCACTGTCTCTATTTAGAAATTCCCCTTTTTGTTGTTGTTCTTACCACTATCCCCTTCCCACTGTGACTCATTTCTTTCAGAGGCCTCTTTGGGCATCCTCGCTCACTCTTTAACTATGGGGGAAAAAAAAAGAAAAATGTTGGCAAAACATTTTCCAGATGTTTTAATAGTGAAACCTTGGCTTTTTTCAAATCTTTGTATCTTGGCAGCAGGAGACCCTGAAAGGCATCTACTGTAATTCAACTAGTCAATGGTGGGATGTTAATTAGAGATCACTAGGAAGCAATTCCAGCAATCCTAGGAGCTGGAAAAGGATTTCAGACTCCACCAGGCTTGGGGAAAGAAAAAAAAAAAATCAATGAAGGTGGGTGCAGTCAGCAGCCTGGGAGTCAGGGAGGAATAGCTTTAAAAATAGCAGCAGCAGGGGACACTGCGGTCACAGAGGACTTGCTCACCCCAGTGATCATCCAGGCCTCCCCTTCCCTCTCCTGTCCTGTTCTGTCCCTGCAGAGCATTTGTGCTTTGCCTTTGGGGATGGTGCCTCATGTCTGCTGTGTTCCTGTTTGTCTCCGTGGGCTGCGTGTGGGCAGATGTGGGCAGGCAAGGCAACAGGTGTGGGCATTGTGCTGGAGGCAAAAGGTCTCAGCTTTAATCCCACTGCAGGTACAAATTTCTTGGCAGTTTCTTTCAATTCTGATTTTCTGCCTTTGTTTCCCTGTCTGTAAACCTCACGAGCCTCCCTGGGACTGCAGCAATGTTGCTTTTGGCCAAAGGCAGAGAGAGCAGGGAAGGGACTCTGCTCTCACCTGCAGGCCATCAGGACTGTTTTGTGAGCTCTGAATTGCTCCCGATTCACGATGATGACAACATCCGTCAGGATATCCCGGCTTCTAAGGCGGTTGAGATTGAGGAGGACATCGCTTGCGTGGCGGGTGAACTGGATGCAGCTGTCTGCTGGTGAGGCCATCTTGAGTCTGCTCAAAACAGAAGTGGAGAAGGATGGGAATGGAGAAGTGGCTAGGCAAGTACCGTAAGCCCAACAAAGAGACAGCTACAGCTCTAGGATGTGCTCAGATGGCTAACTGCAGCGGCAGGGACTGCACCAGCTTCTTGATCCCAAGGCAAACAGCCCTGCACCATGCCAAGCACTTGCCAGGCTGCCCGATGAGGTCTCTTGGCCAACAGCAAGACCTGGCATGTCTCAGTCCCACCCAGCAAGCTGGCGGGCAAAGGCGACCAGACCCTCCTGAGGATTAGCTAACTGGCTTCTCTTTCTCCCTGCCTCGCCCATGGCAGCTCCACCCCATCCCACTCCTCCCACCAGCACTTGGATTCATCTCCATGAAGCTCCCAACACAGCTTCCCAGCCTTCAGATATCTCTCAGGAGCCAGCCCTCTCATCTGTTGGCTGTTTGCACATCCAGCCATGGAAGTCAAAACAAGCCTTAAAGGTCCCAAATGAATCTAAAGGATTTCAATATCTTGAAAATCCAGCCCGCAGTAAAGCACAAACCCTCACCCACCAGCAAACCACTCTCTTGCTCTCAAGTAGTGCCCACTCTGGAGAAGATCTGTCCACGGTTTCCCAATGAATTCATGGCAGCAGTGAGTAGCAGAGCTTATCTAACTTGCTGGGTTGCTACCCACACTGCAGCCCAATCTCTCCCAGTGAGCAAGGCTTGCATTAGTCGAGGAACATCAACCCTTTCCCCAATACAACATCCATTGACCTGTCTCAGAGCTGTCCTCCCTGCCAGCACACAGCAGAACTGTGCCTGAACTGTCCCTTTGCCTGAAGTTTGGGCTGGAACGTGCACCTTCAACATCAAATTCTTCCATTATCGACCCCCTCTTCCCTCCCCAGCAGCATATGAACATACAGTATTTTCTATAGAGCAGCTTTTCTCCTGAAAACAAACTCCAGCTGGGTCTAATGAAACATTTCATTCAATGTGGTAAAGGGGAGGGGTGGAGGGGGTTAGGAGGGGAAGCACAAAATTTGAATTTACATACCCAATGCCTCAATTCACAGTCCAAAAGTTTCTTTCAAACCTACAAGTGAAGCACAAGAAAACAAACGCCACATTAGCTGGTAATCAAGAATTGGCCATGGCAGGACACAAGCTTGCTTGTTTCACTCAAGTATCAGCTGGATAAAAGCTAGAGATAATGAACCTTCTACTCTCCAGTAAGGTTAACATTTGTTTCTTCCGGTACAGTAGGTTCTTATCACAACCACGGGCTTTGAGAATCCAATCATAGCTTCTTCCACACCCTCTAACCCAAACCATGGGCGTATGCCAAGGAGATTTTCATTTCCATGACTCAGGAACTTAAAGGCAGGTGGGGAAGTGAAGTCAAGCGAGAATGTTCTCACCACTTCTTTTGGAGATAACTCTTCCCCTGCCAAGATCAAATTCCCGGACAGTGCCACTTCAAAGACCAATGCCATATTCCCAGCACAGGTTAACAGGTTATGACTTACACACAAACATCTGCTGCCACTCTGCTCAGAAACCCGGAAAGAGCTTGAATCCATTTCTTCAAAACAGCTACTGCCCTTCTCAGAACACCCACATGCTCCCATCACTGGTGAAAACACCCTGACTTCGGACTGCCCAACAGACTTGAGAGGATATGGGTGTTAAGTACCAAGGTGATTTGACCAGGATCACAGAGAAAGCCAGGGCAGACATAGATGGGGACCCAGACAAATGCTTTCCTCTGGCTGCTGGAAAAGCCTTCCCCCAACCCACAAGCTGCTGGTTTGACAGACAGTGTGGCTGGGGCAGCACAGCAAGGAAAATCAGGAGTTAACCGCCTTCCAGAACTCACAACATCACTCCCAAATTTACTTAAAACCAACAGAGACTTGACCTGGCACCAACAAAGGAAGGTCCCCAGTCAGTGCCCCAACAGGGAAAACCACAATAGGTAAGTGAACAAACAAACCCCCAAGACCTTCATCACACTGTTCTGAGGACTGACCCCTAAAAACTGGACAAACAGTAAGACTGTATTTGCAGAGAGCCCAACCAGCCTTGTGACGACAAGTGTCCCCATCTCCCTTGCAGCAGGTGCACAGATCTGGAGCCTAAGCTCCTCTCACATCATCAGAGACGCTGGGTAGGATGAAGAGGTGAGATTTAAGGCAAGGTATCACACACAAAACCTAGAGGGGTATCTGTTGCAACCCAGACTCTGAGTATCTTACAGCCCCATCCCGGCCATCAAATGCAAACCTTCAGAGTTTCTTTGAGTCTGGCTAACTTCAAACTTTAAGCACACACAAAAAGTGACTCATTTCCCAAATACTGCAGACTCTGTCCTTCCTGTATATACTTGTGGCCAGCCACTCACTACTGTCAATCGCAAGCTGAGGGACTCATAATGCTCTGCATGGAGCCCATCTGTGCATCCACATACATTGGGGCTGGCATCCTGACCTTTGTCATGCCAGCAAATGGGCCCCACTGGACTCCGAGGTACTCACCCTGGAGTCACAGACACAGCGACCCATCCATAAACCAACTAAGTTACAAACTGCAAGATGTACTCTGCGCCCTTCAGCACCACGTGAGAAGCTCCTGCTGTCACCAAAGTCCCTCACAGCAAGGCTGCAGCACTGCCTGGGGAAAGACACAGCTCCTCTTCCAGAGCTGGACCCCAGTACAGCCCCCTCTCCACCCTCACACGTCGTCCCACTACAGCACAGTGCTGCTGCGACACTCACAGAACCAGGAACTGGGCAGGTGCATCCCGAGCAGCTCCTGGCTGCAGGATGTGGGCACATAAAAGGGAAAGGGATCTTCCTTCCCCTCACTATGCTAAGTCCGGCTAACCCTGCCCTTTCCTAGCCCCTGCACAGCACCAGCTCTGCACTCCAGCATGGGAGGATGCTCCAACTAGAGCGCAGCAGAGAAGGGGACAGGAACAGACCACTGATGGAGAGCAGAGAAGAGCACCATGGCCAAGCACGGCCTTCTCCACTCCCTGTCTCAAAGCCCATGAAGCTTCCCCAGGCTCAGCTGGGGACAGATCATCACCTCAAGCTCCCCCCACCCCACTCCAGTTTTCCTGTGCAGTACCTTGCAGGTGGGGGCTCTCTAGTAGTGCTCGGGCTCGCTGTGCCCAGAGAAGAAGGTCTGGGCAAGACATGGGGCTGATTTTGGGGGTGGACTTGTGGGACTGCCACTGCTGCTGCCTTCCAGGAAGGCAATGCGTCTGCCCAATGGTTCAGGGAACAGCCCTTCCCTGCCGGCACCTCCCCGAGAAAACCCATTCCTGGAAGGGAGCCCAGGGCTGGCTCTGTGCACCCCGTGGCTGGCTCAGTGAGCACGGGGAGGGAGCACCTGCATGTGGGGAAAGCCCTCCCAGCTCCACCCCATGCAAAGGTGAGACCCTCACAACTCCCACACACTAGGGTAGAGAGAACCACGGATTTCACCCCCCTCCTTTTGCCATGCAGAGTTAAACCCCTCCATCCATTCACTCTCCTATATATATGGAATCCCTTTTCAACCATTCTTCTCCCACCCTGTGCACAGGAGAGACTCCTTCCTTCCCCATCCCTCTTTGCATGGGGGCTACCTCCTTGCCTTCATCCTTCTTCCACTCCGAAATGCATAATCTAGGGAGAAAACACCAACCTTTCCTCCTCCCTGGGCCCCAATCGCCTACTCCTCCAGAGCCTGAAGTGCCGACTGCCTCACATCACCCTGGAAGGGTGGCTGGATGAAGTCTCTCTTCCCCATAGCCTCAGCCCACACAGTGTTCTGAAACTGCCTGCCCAGGGGAAGCTCCATCCTGCCTGCCCTTCCTCCCCAGTGTCAGCAGCCAGCAGGGTCCCAATCCCACGGGAACAGCCGTTACCTGCCACAGCACACTGCCAGCTGTCCCCCCTTCCCCCAAGGGATGCCTGGTATCTACCAGAGACCAAACTGGGGTGGTGTGGGGGCCCCCTTAGGCACAGTCATGGGTGCTACAAGCCACAGTGAAGAGGATGCTCTCAGCTGGCAGTGTGGGAGTACCCAGCTCCACTTTCTGGGTGTCATGCAATCGGGGGCACTAAGCATCCTTTAGCTGTCACAGCAGCGTTTTATTAATTTAGTAGCTTCTGGTTGGCGTCTAGGCCAAAACATGGCTGGGTTAATAATAGCCCAAGAAGACAGCGAGAGTAGTCCTAGCGCACAGTGTCAGCACAGATCAAAAGCAGCATCGCTAGTGCAAGCGCAGTCGGTTTTTCCATCGTACCCTTCTGCGAGCGGACTGCACTCTATCGAGCGGTCTCTGCTAACTTTCAATCTGATCCAATTTCCTGCCAGCAAACAAATGTTTCTAGGAAATGCAATACATTATCTGGACGGGTTTATTATCAACATTTGGAAACAGGAAAACTGCATATTTTCTCGAGCACTGCAGGGAACTTTATAGTTTGTACTTCAAAAGAGGGTTTAAAAGGATTGCCCTTGAAAGCTGGCCCGGCTCAAGTCTCCACATTGTTTTGGTCTTTGTAGAAGAAAACACAGAGGAGAGGAGGAAGCACACTAGAACCATCTCCAATGTTTTCCACTAAAGAGGACTCCCCTGTCCTCTACGGAGCCAAGCCCCGACTGCAAGGCAGAGGCAGTGTGTGCCCTTGGGGAGCAAGGAGTCAAGACTTCTTCAGCATTTTGGCACATTAATTTTTCAATGAAAGCAAGAAAACGCGTCCTGGCTGAAGCTGAGCGAGCTATCTCAGAGAACAAGGAGAGGACACGGTGCTGACCCAATGGCAGGGTGCAGCTGGGACCGGGTGTCTCCAGCAGCTGGGTCGGTCCCTTGCCTGGCTGGGCTCAGACGTGGCATCCCACCTTGCTCACCCTGCACCAGAGTGATAAATCATCACCAAGCCGATCCTCCCTGTCTCTGCCCTCCTGGGGCCAAGGGTGGCCTAGCTCATCTTGGCACCACAGAACTGCTCTGGCAACCTGCCTGGACGTGGTGAGACTCATATGCAGCTTGAGGTCCCTCACTCAGGGGAGAGGCACCCCCTCAACACTTTATTTAACCAACCAGATTTAAAGGAGATCTATTTCAGAGGACGCATTCCTCAGGGACCCACTGTCCTGCAGCGTGCTTATCCCTAGCTCTCCCCTCTGTAAGGAGAGATTCCACACTCCTCATGCATACCTGGCATACAGCCCAAAGCCAGCACTCTGACCAGGAGAAAAGAGGGGGAGGAAAACTACACAGCCTCCAAATTTCTCCCCTCTCCCAATGCCCTTAACTATTCCTTTGTTTTAGACATGAAGCCCCCTGAGATTGCTGGGGTTTTAAAGAGATCCTGAAGACTACACATTTGCTCTGATTTAGGGGTGTGTGCCATTTGGCTGCCAGCGTCCTGCAGCAATGGGAACACACAAGACCCAACATGGATTTAAAAAAAAAAAATAGAGCAGGCAGGACTACATTTGCAGTCTAAACTTGCAGTCAGGAGTTTACTGGTCAGATGCTAACTTTTGGATACCCATCTAACCAAACTGCAAACTGTGAACTCCTGAGGTTTGCCAATGCCTGCTGTAAACATGGAAACCAAGTATCACTTTTTGCCAAACAGAAGAATGGTTTAAAAATAGATCGAGAAAAGAACACAGGCACTCGGCATACAGGGCTCCTGTTTATAGACTCCCATGCTAGTATAAAATGGAATAAGAGGTTATGAGCATGCAGACAGCTTTTCACCAAATTTAGATTTTACTCACTTCTCAGAAACCTGAAAACAACATTCCAGGCTCTGACGGAAACAGTAAAAACTCTTTGTGTAGAGTTTACAGTTCAAACATTACAGCTCATGGTCTAAAACAGGCGTGAATCAGTTCTTCAACCTCAGCAACATAAATATGTGAAGGCACATAAGCTCTACAGTGAGAAATGTACCTACTGATTAGAGGTTCATTTTAGAATCATAGAATGGTTTAGGTTGGAAGGGACCTTAAAGATCATCCAGTTCCATTTCACTCACTGATAGACTTTATAACAAGACTTTCTTTTTAATGGAATATTCAAATAAAACGAGTGACACCCAGCCCTGTTCCTACAACACAGAATTGCCTCACAAAGTTTTACCACCACCTCTATTTGTAATGGGGTTTTGAGGACAACATTACTGTTTACTAAAAAAAAAAAAACCAAAACAAAAAACAACAAACCACCAAAACCAAAAAAACCCCAACAAACCAAACACCATTCCTACAAATTAATATTGGGCTGCTGCCATCAGGGGCTGAAAGCTCTCTGCTGCCGAAAAGAAAAAAAAAAAAGAAAAACAGAAAAAAAAGCATAGCTTCACAATACATCCTAAATTAGGCAGAAATTCAAGGGCAGATTAACACCACAACTTGGAAAGATTTTCACATGTGATTTCAAGACCAGACCCGTAGAGAACTCCATATGGAAATGTCAGTGACTTTAATAAGCACTCGGTTGTTTCCAATTAAGCTCCTTAAGTAAGTCCAGTGGCATCCAGAGTTTCCTCAGCCACCTTCCTCCTAGCTCGGCAAGCATTTTTTTTTCTTCTTTTTTTAACGAGCAGTTAATAAACACGTTCCCACTCTCTCGCGGCGGCTGCTGCGCCAGCCCCTGCGCTGGCCGGGACTCGCCACCAGATGGCGCCAGTTCGCCGCGCTGCGGGAGCAGCCGCTTTTCCCCTTGGAAAATAAAACACCCCAACCAAACCTGGAAAACATATAATTTGGTCGATGTAATTCTGTTTCTCTTAAAATGCGTCTGAGCAACATTATTTTTATGAGTTTTTACAGCCTTGTTTTGAAAAACTTAATGCTTCTGCTCGGTTTATTTTTGTCTCATAAGCCTGAAGTCCTCCCCGCACTGCACACAGGGATGGCTAAAAAGTGTCAGAAAAAGACTTTTGACAGATTTTTTTTTTAGAGGGGGGGAGGAGGGCTGGGATTTGTAAGAATCGCTTCTCATTACGACTTCTTCCTTCGCAATAATAACTAACCAGTTAACCTCCACTTCCTCTCCCACTATTGACTCAATCAGAACTGAGGGGGATTGGAAATTGGAATTTAAATGCATCCCAAGAGATCTTTGATCTGTTTTGCCAGTCAAAATTGAACATTTGGAGATGAAGTCTTTTCTTACTGGAACAATGTAATAATCCATTCTTCTGGAAAATCACTAGATGCCCTTTGAATATTTTAATGGCTTGATGATTTGTTTCATGGGGCAAAAATTGCTGTCTATAATGCAAGTTTTTAAACCTGCGATTCTATCATTAGAAGGAAATAACAGAACCTCAGGTTCTGCCCCTCCACATGCACATCGAGAGGTTTTCCCCTAAGATGCTTCTAAAGCAATTTTTGAACTGCAGCCCCCCAAGGGCCTCAGGAAGCAGCTCGTCTTTGCTCGTAAACCATTTAGGCTTTAAACCTTTGAAATAATAGGACAAATAATATTTTGAAGCATTTAAAACCTCAGGAGAGGAATCAGTATGAATCCCCAGACTGAACAAGAGCCTGATCCCAAACCCAGCCCTGCTGACACTTCCACTGGCACAGGTATGGATTTGGCCTCAGATGGAGATGTCGGATCAGTGCAGGCACTCCTGGCTTAGCCTCATCCATCTGGCCCCAGCCTCCCTTCGCACCAGCCCTGCGCCTCCTGAAGTCAGTGGAAAAAACTAACCCGGGCCGGGTTTGTTTTTGTTGTCTTTGACTCACGATTTTAAGCCCAGATTTGCCTCTTCCCTGGAAATGCAACAGGGGGGTCAAAGGCAGCTTTTTAGGCACATCTGAGAGGCCGCCGCAGATTTTTCTAAACAAACGCCTCGCTTTTTGTTCCTCTCCTTCCCAAGAGGCGATTTCATAACATTTCATACTGTGACTTTGCAAACTCAAAGCGGCGGGGGGGGGACGGGACGGGGGACGACGGGACGAGACGAGACGGAGGGACGAGACCAGGACGGCGAGAGGCAGAGGACTGGGGGGGAGGGGGGGCCGGCCGGGAGAGGTCGCTGCCGCCCGACCACGAAAGTTTTCATAACAAAGTTGAGCTTTTTCGGTTTTGTTTTGCTCTTTTTTATTTTTTAAGGGGGGAGTGTAAAAAATATAATATGCACACACGTACAAAGCTACACCAAATACACACCTAAGCAAAAAAAGAAAGCGAGCCTTCTCCCTTATTCCTCGCCCCCCCGCCTGGTGGGTTTTCAGGGCGGCGGAGGGAAAGAAGGGGGGTTGCGCGCCTCTGCGCGGGAGTTGCGCGGCTCCGCTCGCTCCAGGAATAGCGTGTGGCGGGGGGCCAGCCCCGCGGCTGATTTACGAGCGCCTGTCGCCGCGCCAGCCCCGCCGCGGTAGTAAACACAGAGCAAGGGCAGCGATGGGGGCACCGGTGCGGGGGGCGGTCCCACGCATCGCACCAGGGACCCCCATCCCTCGCACGCCTGTGCTCCACTCCCTCCTCCAGGACCCGCTCTCCTCTCCGCACGGGCGCTGTTGTCGTTGTTATTATTAATTATTATTATTTTGAGCCTGCACGTAATATTCCGAGTACTTTTCCCTTCCCTTCCCCTTATCGTTATTCTTATTTCGAGCCCTGAGCGCAATATTGAGAGCTACTCCGCGCACTTTTGCCTTCCCAAGCGTTCTATCCCCCGGCCCGCGGAGCCGCCCCAGCACAGGCACGGTCGAAGCGAGCGCGGTGCCCCTCGCGCCCGCGGTGCCCCTCGCGCCCGCAGCTCCGCGGGGCTCCGGGCCGGCTGCGGCCGAGCCTTCCCCGCGGGCTCCCTACTCGTTCCCCGGGCAGGCAAACGCCGCGGGTCCCCTCTCCATCATCGCCCGGGGCTTTGACAGAGCGCGACGCAGCCCCCGCCACAGGTTGCGAACCGCGGCAGTGGCACCGGGGACGGAATAACAACAGTTATTCGATCATTCGCGATGCGTAGATGTAACAATAAGAAAAGAGAAACGGTCAGGAAGGATAAAGGATGCGGGAAGGTCGGTGCCGCGAAACGACAACAGCGACACAAAAATATAAAAAAAAAAAAGGAAAGAAGGAAGGGGAAAAAAATAAAAAGAAAAGGAAAAGAAATATAACACACGCCGATGCAGCCATTGGGAACCGACCCCGAGTCACGCAAAGAGCCACAAGCCCGGCGGCCGCGCTCGCGGGGCGGCTGCAGGTGCAGAGTGAAGCCGCCGCCGCCCTCCCCGGCCCGCGCCCGCGGGAGAGCCAATAATCCCAGCTAACCGGTAAATCCCGGGAGAGGGTAGCGAGGGGGAAACAGCCCCCTCCTTCCCCCTACACACGCACCCAGCGTTAAGGCATGCAGGGACCCCTAATTTTTTTTTGCAGCGGGCAAGGAAAGGAAGGAAGGGGGGTTTAAAATAAATAGATAAGGGCGGGGGGGGGGAATTAACATTTAAGAGATAATAAAATAAAATTAAAGGGATTGCGGGGCACCTGCCGCGGAAATAAGAGGGGAGGGGAAGGAGAGAAGGGGGGAAAAAAAAGGGTAGAAATATATAGAGGCGGCTCCGCGCCAGGCGCGGGGCAGGGAGGGGAGAAAAAAATGGAGAGAAGAAAAAAAAAAAAAAAAAGAGAGAGAGAGAGAATTAAAGGGTAAAATCGGCCGCGGCAATAGAAGCAGCAATCACCTGGTCTCCGGGCTTTCCTAGAAACTCCTTGCATCACCACTTCTAAGAACCCCAGTTCTAAGAATCAACAGAGCCCAATTCTCGGAATTTGAGCTGCAGCAGACTCTACCATTGCGCTCAACAC